>JAQPPZ010006825.1:0-10980 GCA_028583015.1 Wollemia nobilis
AAATGAGCTCTGGCGATTTTTCCTCTGAACTAGGGTTTTGGAACTTCAAAAAATCTAGGGCATCAGTTGGATTGCAGAAGTGCCTTCGGGGTACGGTGGATCTGAAGGCTAGATTGGTGCCCCAGGAGGGTCCAATGGGGACTTCTCCGGCTCCTTTTCCGGGGAGTAGCAGCTCATACGCAGATTTGTTTAAAGAAAATTCTCCTCCAAAGAACGACGAAGCTCAAAAAATGGCATATAAAATGCTCTTCACGGCTGCTGGGAATAGGTCGACAGCACATCGTGTGAATGGATGTTTGTCGCAGGCTAAAACCAGGCCAAAAATTGTCATCGAGCCAAGTATGGTTGAAGAATCGGTCATTTACAGAGCTAATCACGATTTAATCTGCAAGTTCATGGGTATACGTCCTTCCCTGAATTTTTTGCACTCTTGGATCCGCCAAAACTGGGAGCCTCACGGTGAGTATTCATTGTGGTTTATTAGCAATGGATATTTTATTGTTAGCTTTTCGTCTTTGGCCGATAGAAATAGGGCTTTCGAGTTAGAGAAGAAAAATCATGGCCCGGCAGGGCTATTTGTTCAACCATGGAGAGTGGGATTCGATCCCCGAGTTGAACCTACTGCTGTCCCAGTATGGATCCGACTATATGCTCTTCCAATGGAATTATGGAGTGAGCAGGTGTTGGCAAGGATTGGCAATTCTATTGGAAGACATCTGGGTGTTGCCAGAGACACAATTGAAGGGAGCATGGCGGTGTATGCAAGAATATGTGTGGAGATGGATCTCGGCCGGCCTTTGTCGACAGAGATGAAAATTGAATTGGCGGGACTCTCCTGGATTCAACAACTGGACTATGAGGCCCTACCCTTTAGATGTAGGGTTTGTCACAAACATGGACATTTGGCCCGTTTCTGCCCTAATAATATGAATGCTAAAATGGAGGCCCCTTTAGGAATGCCAAACCTGCCTAAAGAGGATAAGGCAACACTTAATAAAGATTCTAATAGCACCGTTCGGGGCCGGGAAGCTCGAGAGAGAGGGTTTTGAACGAGCCCAGAAGAAAAATACGGACAAAGAAAAAAGAGGGAAAGGAGCAATCCCATCTCGGACACCTGCCAATAGGTATGAGATATTTAAGTCCATTGGTTGACAAAGAGGAACAATTTATGGAGGGCATGGAGGGTAATAAGGAAAATTCTAATATTCCCGGGTAACTCCCTCTCTCATCTCCTCCCGTCATACGGCAGGTAGTTGAACTCTGTGAGGTATCACAGCCAGTGTGTTTAGGGGCTTTAGTAGTGCATAACCAGGGAGCGAGACGAGTATCTCGGGATGTCGGCATGGGAATAGGAGAGAAGAACAGGGAAAGGCCAACTTTGGGGATAACCCGGGTAGAAAAAAGATCAAAAAACAGCAATTCTCGGGGAGTAGGTAGAAGATCCAATAAGGAGTTGCTAGCGAGCCCAAGGAGACAAACCGATCACGGGAGGATCGGTGAGGACAATAGACTCTTATTGCTCCCGGGGTAACCAATGATTATACAATCATGGAATGTGAGGGGTTTAAACAGTGAGAACCCATCAATATATTTTTCGAAGACTTTTAGAGAATCGTAATACTAATTTTTTGCTTTTACGGGAGACTAAGATGTCATTAGATCTTATGTCCAAAACAGTCAACAGAATTTGGAGGGGTCTTGGTCATATGGATGTGGCTGCCCAAGGTGCCTCAGGGGGGATTGTTACTCTGTGGAACTCTCTTGAATGGTCTGCAATAGAACATCTTGCCTGGAGGGGTGTTCTCACTTCTCTTTTTAGGAATAATGTCACTGCTGGAACACGTTCTAATCACAAACTTTTATGGGTCTCAAAACCTAGATGGTCGGAGGCGGCGGTGGAAGGTTGTGCATAACATGCGAACCTCAAGGGAAGATCTAGAGCTGGATTATAGCGGGGGACTTTAACGCTAAATTATCTTCTAGAGACCGGGAAGGGGGAACACCATTTTTGGACCCAGGGGACCGTTTCATGATTGCCCAAGTCCGGGCTTTGCACTTAGTGGACATTAAATGTCCTGGCATTAACTACACTTGGACTAATAAAAGGCGGGAGCCACATAGCAGGAAGGTTAAGCTAGATCATTTTCTGGTTTCAGAGGAGGCGTTTGTAAAATGGAATATAAATTTTTAGATTTTAGAAGGCCCAGTTTCAGATCACTGTCCCATTCTGTTGGAAGGCGGGACTAGGATGGGGCAGCATCACAAACCTTTCAGATTTGAGAATTTTTGGCTTCAAAAAGAACTTCGGGAGAAAATTCCATAGTGGTGGGAAGAAGGCCGCCCAGCTTATGGGAGAGCAATGTTCAGAATCCACAAACAACTACAATATGTCAAAACTCGGTTGAAGTATTGGAGGCGTGCTAATAAAACAGACTTCCAGGCCCAAAGAGCTCCATTGGTGGCCAGATGGGATGAGGTCCAAAAATAGTTCGAGAGAAGGAGTAATTACAGACCGGCTCAAAGCTGAGGATGATGCCTTGCAGTACGGCGGTTGAGGACATTGACAACCGAGGAGGAGACCTATTGGAAGCGAGAGAGCAAGAACCACCTGGTTATTAGAAGGGGACAGAAATACAAAATTCTTTCATCGGATTTCTTGTGCTCGAAGACAGATGAATAAGATGGAGGCCCTTCAAGATGAGAACGGTCATTCCTTTGATACACTTCCGTGTATGCATTCCCATGCTATGGATTATTTTTCTAAGCTTTTTAAGGAAAGTGTGGTACAAGATGTAGAGGCCCAAAATGAAGTTATTTTTGTCATACCTGCTGTTATTTATGAGGATGAAAATCAGGCCCTCCTCAAACCCATTGATAGAGATGAATTGAAAACTGTGGTCTTTGGAATGAGCACTGGTAAAACTCCAGGTCCAGACGGCTTCCCAATTGAGTTTTTTCGGGCTTTTCGGGACTACTTAGAGGAAGATGTAAGGGTTGTTGTAGAAGAGTCCAGAGAAAATAAGAGAATGCTTAAAGCTATAAACCACACTTTCATTACCTTAATTCCAAAAGGGGAGGAGGGGGTTCATATTTCAGATTATAGGCCTATTGCCTTATGTAATGTGTTGTACAAAATAATCACAAAGGTAATGGCTGAGCGCCTAAAACCTCTTCTTCACAACATTGTCTCCTATGAGCAAGGGGGTTTTGTTGAGGGACGACAGATTCTGGATGGGGTGGTTGTGGCCCAGGAAGCAATCCATTCAATGCACACTTATGGTAATAAAGGGATGTTCATAAAACTGGACATGTCAAAGGCTTATGACGGGGTTGAATGGAGTTTCCTGGCTAAAATGATGGCAGCCTTTGGTTTCTCTCAGAGTATTGGATAGAGTGGGTCATGAGTTGTGTCTCTACCCCGACTTACTCTGTGCTAATCAAGGGCCTTCCTTCGCAACCATTTGGAGCTACTCGGGGACTGCGCCAGGGGGATCCATGTTCTCCTTATCTTTTTCTCATTTTGGTTGAAGGTCTTGGCAGAATTTTCTTGAGGAGAAGACAGCAAGGTAGATTATTGGGTATCAGGGTGGGTGACGAAGTTTTAATGCACCTGCGGTTTGTGGATGACACTTGGTTTGGTGGGAGTGGCCGGCTTTAGGGAAGCAAGAATGATTAGGGATACTCTTAATGTCTATCTCGGGGCTACTCAATAGGTCATTAATGACAAGAAATCCAAAGTGGTTTTTTTTAATGTGGAGCAAAGGCTTCGAAACAGAATTTTAGAAATCCTGGGATTCACAAGGACTTCTCTCCCAGTGGTTTACTTGGGGGTCCCCTTGCACTTTAAGAAGCTGAAATTAGACACATGGAGGAATCTGTTGGAGTGTATCAAGGACAGAATTAATCCTTGGTCTCACAAGTGGTTAAGTTATGGTGGCAGATTAACGTTCTTACAGTCAGTCATTCAAGCCATGCCAATTTACAAATTCTCTATCCTGGCTGCCCCGATTACAATATGGAAAGAGTTGGACGGGATGGCTAGAAAGTTTTTATGGGAAGGAGCAAAGGGAGAGAGAAAGTGGGCCTTAGTGGGCTGGGACAAAGTTACCCAGCCCAAGGTTAAAGGAGGTGCGGGTTTGAGAAAATCTAAGACTGAATAATAAAGCTTTGGGTGGAAAGCTATCTTGGAGATGGATCTCCCAACCCACCTCCCTTTTTAGTAGAATCCTAACTAGCAAATACATAGGACAGGCCAACCCAATCGATGTAGCTCGCATCCCCTTGGATGGTACTTGGGTCCCCTAGTTTGGCAGGCTCTCAAGTTAGGGTCTCAGGTTGTTAAAGACCGCTTATTTTGGAAAGTGGGAAGAGGGGAGAAGGCTCATTTTTGGACAGATTCTTGGGATCAGTTCCCACCCATCATTGCTGAATTTCTAGAATTACGACCAATAAAAGCAGCCATTGAAGCCAAGGGATGGATCCGTATTGAAAGTTATTTCACAACTACTCAACTGGGGGAGTGTAAGTTTAAGCGAGTTCAAGAAGTTGGATGAGTGGCCCATTTCAATCCCTCCGGATTTGACTCCCATCATGACTAAAATTTTGACAGAAATATTTCTTACAGGGGGAGACGTGGAGGATGAATTAGCCTGGGGCTTTGGGAGTCTTGGCGTCTATACAGTAAAGGACGGATATGACAGCATTCTCCCGAGCCCCCCCCTCATACTTTTCAGGTTGAGGATTGGAGGAAAATCTGGCACTCTAAAGGTTGACCGAAAGTTAACTTTTTGCCTGGCGAGTGCATGCACAATGGAATCCTCACTTTTGATAATCTCGAGATCAAAAGGTATCATCGGCCCTTCTCAATGTGTTCTATGCTACAAGAGCGAGGAAGCTGTTGACCATTTGTTGTTTGGTTGCCCTTTCACCCGATAGATTTGGCTGCGTTGGTTTGCATACTTTAAAATTCAAGTAAGTGGTGACTTGAACCGGATGAATATCTGGGCAAAATGGCAGAAAGGTAGATTCAAATCTAAAGCTCTTCGTTTTGGCTGGGAGCTCGGTTTAAGCTTTATCTGGTGGCAAGTATGGCTGGAAAGAAATGCCAAAATTTTTAGAGAAACTTTTATTGCTCTAGACGGGGTTTGGCAGACCATTTGGAGCAAGGTTACCGAAACTGTGGCTGTTCATGCTTAGGAGGAAGCTCAAATTGACATTGGAGCTATGGAAGAACGCCTTGAACTGCAAGAGGGACAGGGCAAAAATTGTTGGAAACCTCCCCCTGAAGGTTGGATTAAAATCAATAGCGATGGAGCTACAAAAGGCAATCCGGGTAGAGCCAAAATTGGAGTGGTGTGCCGGAACCATCTTGGGACTGTGCTCTATTGGGAATTGCAAGGCCTAGGAAGATCCACTAACAATGAAGCCGAAGCCATTGCCATCAAGTCTACTTCTATTTTGGGCGAGTGAAACATGGCCACCGCAGGATTATTCTTGAATCAGACTCGCAAATAATGGTTGGAGCTCTAGATTGCATGAGGAACTTTGATCTGAAAGCTTGGAGGTTGAGGGCTCTTGTTACCCAAATTAAAGAATTATGGAAGGAATTGGAGGACGTGATCCCAGTTTATGCGAGTAGAGATTTGAACAAAGTGGTTGACTTTCTGGCTAAGATGGGTGCGGAAAAGGAGGTTGGAGTTCGGTTGCACGAGTGACATGGATATTGAGGATGAGGTGATTAGACAGGATGGGTGCTGGAAAGGTCCTTGAGCCAATGATCAAAGAAAAAGCAAAGGGAGGAAAGTTGTCATGATATCGTGACATGTTGCGCCATCGCGGTCACTGGAGGAAAGTTGTCGCGATATCGCGACATGTTGCGTCATCGTGGTCACTGGAGGAAAGTTGTCGCGATATCGTGACATGTTGCGTCATCGCGGTCATGGAGGAAAGTTGTCGTGATATCGTGACATGTTGCATCGTCGCGGTCAAGGGGGAAAGTTGTCGCGATATCGCGACATGTTGCTTCATCGCGGCCAAGGGAGGAAAGTTGTCGCGATATCGTGACATGTTGCTTCATCGCGGCCAAGGGAGGAAAGTTGTCACGATATCATGACATGTCGCTCATCGGCAGGAAGGTTGTCACGATATCTGACATGTTGCTCGCCAAGGGAGGAAAGTTGTCGCGATATCATGACATGTTGCTTCGTCGCGGCCAAGGGTGGAAAGTTGTCGCGATATCGCGACATGTTGCTTCGTCGCGGCCAAGGGTGGAAAGTTGTCGCGATATCGCGACATGTTGCTTCGTCGGGGCCAAGGGTGGAAAGTTGTCGCGATATCGCGACATGTTGCTTCGTCGCGGCCAAGGGAGGAAAGGTGTCGCGATATCGTGACATGTTGCATTTTCGCGGCCAAGGGAGAAAAGGTGTCGCGATATCGCGACATGTTGCATTTTCGCGGCCAAGGGAGAAAAGGTGTCGCGATATCGCGACATGTTGCATTTTCGCGGCCAAAGGAGAAAAGGTGTCGCGATATCGCGACATGTTGCATTTTCGCGGCCAAAGGAGAAAAGGTGTCGCGATATCGCGACATGTTGCATTTTCGCGGCCAAAGGAGAAAAGGTGTCGCGATATCGCGACATGTTGCATTTTGCGACCAAAGGAGAAATGGTGTCGCGATATCGCGACATGTTGCATTTTCGCGGCCAAAGGAGAAAAGGTGTCGCGATATCGCGACATGTTGCTTCATCGCGGCCGAGAGAGAAAAAGTGTCGCGATATCGCGACATGTTGCACTTTCGTGCCCAAAGGAGAAAAGTGTCGCGATATCGCGACTTGTTGAATTTTCGCGGCCAAAGGAGGAAAATGTCGCGATATCGCGACATGTTGCTTTTCCGCGGCCAAAGGGGAAAGGTGTCGCGATATCGCGACATGTTGCATGTTCGCGGCCTAAGGAGAAGAATAGTGTCGCGATTTCGTGACAAGCTGCATCATCTGTCCATGCCGACCCCCTGCTAGCTAGTTAATGGTTCAGGAGATTTGGCTCCATTGCAAATCTTCTTCTACTATTGTAAGCTTGTGTTCTCTCTGAATTCGGTTGGGAAGAGTCTCTTCCCATATTGTAGACTATGTATGGGCATTATGAATTCACAATCCTACCCTTTGGAATAACTAATACTCCAACCACCTTCATGAATTTAATGAACAATGTGTTCAAAAGGCACCTAGACCAGTTTGTCCTTGTATTTCTAGATGATATCCTAATATACTCTCGAAACAAGGAAGAACATGATAAACATCTCAAGATCGTGTTAGAGTTACTAAGGAAAAATTAACTCTACGAAAATCTAGCCAAGAGCGATTTATATGTTTCAAAGGTACGATATTTAGGGCATATCATATCAGTAGAAGGAATTATTGTGGATCCAGAGAATATCAAAGCCATATTAAATTGGCCACCCCCTACTAATATTACCGAAGTAATAAGCTTCATGGAGTTAACGGGCTATTAGAGACGTTATATAAAGGATTTCTCAAAGATTGCTTTCACAATAACTAACCTTTAGAAGAAAGGGAAGGAGTGTGAAATTACCTTTGCTTTGTTGAAGCATAAGCTCACTATTGCACCAATATTGAAGATTCCAGATCCTCAAGGAGATTTTTTAGTATGCACTGATGCATCGCTGGAAGGGTTAGGAGGAGTACTCATGCAAGAGAAGTTAGTAGTAGCTTATACTTCAAGGAATATTAAAAAGCATGAATTCAATTATGCTACTCATGATTTAGAGCTAGCTGCTATGGTGCACACCCTAAAGGTCTGGTGCCACTATTTAGTGGGGAGAACTTTTGAGTTAAATTTTTGACCATCAAAGTCTAAGGTACATATTTATCTAACCAATACTTAATGTGAGACAGAGAAGGTAGATTGAGTTTCTCGCTGAGTATGAATTTGAAATTGAGTACTTAAAGGGAAAAGAGAATAAGGTTTCTGATACCTTAAACAAAAGGAGACACATATTAGCCATACCTAGGACTCACATAAATCTCATGGAAAAAGTGAGGCAGGAGCAATATCAGGATGCATATTACCAGGAAATTTGAGCTAGAATAGATAGAGACACTGAGGGCAATAAGGAGTTTGGGGTGATAGATAACCTTTTGTGCTACAAAGGTAAAATTATCATATCAGAATTAGGTGATTTAAGAAAGCTAATAATTGAATAAGCCCATATATCTCCTTATTCAACTCACCTTGAAAGGGTAAAGATGAGGGAAAACATGAAAAGAACCTTCTTCTAGGTAGGAATGAAGAAGGATACTACCAATTTTATCACTCGATTTCTTGAATGTTAGAAGGTTAAGGTGGAACACATGCATCCCACAGGACAACTATATCCACATAGTATACCTATGCAGAAATAGTAGGGCATATTATGGGTTTTATAGTAGGTTTACCTAAGACCATACACCAACATGATGCAATCCTAGCAGTAGTCGATAAATTGACTAAGGTTGCATATTTTATACTTGGGAGCACCAAGGACGATGCTCAGGTGGTGGCTAATAGATTTTCCAAGGAAGTGTTTCAATTGCATGGATTTCCTAAGGTAATTATCTCAGATAGGGATTCCAAGTTCACTTTCGAGTTTTGGAAAGCTCTTCATCAGGCAATAGGCACGAAGCTAAACATGAGTTTGGTATACCACCTTGAGATAGATGGTCAAATAGAGTAGGTAAACCAAGTACTAGAAGATATGCTTCACATGTACTGCATGGATCACAAGTATCATTGGGAAGATTACCTACCTCTGTAGAGTTCACCTACAATAATGGGTATCACTCATATTTGGGAATGATACCTTTCTATTCCTTGTATGGACGAAAGTGTAGAACACCATTGTCATGGGATAACCTAGAGGATAGAGTTGTGATTGGACCATAAATGGTTAGAGAAGTAAGAGAGCAATTAAAGGTAATTAGACAAAGACTCAAGGAAGTTGCTAATAGGCAGAAGAATTATGTTGATTTAAAGAGAACTCCAAGGAAGTACTCGATGGGAAAGAAAGTGTTTCTAAGGGTCAAACCAATGAAAAGTGTGATCAAGTCTATGAAATTGGATCCATGATTTGTAGGAACCTTTGAGATCACTGAAAATATTAGTCCAATGGTATACCAACTTGCTTTACCTCCTAATATATCAAAAATCCATGATACTTCCCACATATATGTGCTTAGGAAATATATTTCTGACCTTGACCATGTGTGGGATGTTTCTAAATTGTAGATGGTAAATCTAGAGGCAATTGAACTAACACCAGTAAATATTCTTGAGTTTCGCTCTAAGGATATGTGGAAACAAACTCTTGAGTAATGTAAGGTCTAGTGGGACCATTTCTTGGAAATGAATGCCACTTGGGAGAAAGTAGCGGCTATATAAAAACATTTTTTTTTTGTTTGAAATTTTCTAAATGTAATAATTTTCTTTTGTAAATGTGTACAACTGGAAAACACCGAGATAGTGTTTAGTCCTAGTAGGGGAGGATATCATGACCCTCCCTGATGGGTCGTTTGATATGAAAAACCATGTATTAATTGATGATGCTTTAATACTAATTTTTGTGCAACTAAGCAACTATGCGATGTTAGTTATGATTGAAGAGCATGATATTGCTAACACATTGCCAATGTGTAGGATCAAAGACACTTGTAGGTGGAAGAAGTTGAGTCATCCACTAAAGGTGAGGGTACTTGAGGTTAGGGAAGTGATGATAAGGCAACTCAAGGGTAACATAGATGGATACCTTCATATAGGTATGCATAATCGATAAGGAATAATCATCAATAATCAACCACCTTGAGCCCAGATTGATAGTTTGGTAGCTATCATAGATTCATAAATGTTGAGACAGGTGATGGAATTGATGAAAATATTCCCTCTCTGTCTGTTGCATATGTTTGATCTGCATACTTTGGTTTAGGAAAAGAGCAAGCATAACCTAATTGTTTTGGAAAGACTCCTTGTTTTCTTGAACTTTGCAAAAGAGTAGCATGATGATAATATTTAATAAGAAAACTTTGTATTATGTAAAAAAAAGAAAACAATCATTTATAAATAATATGTTGGAATTATTTTAAATGATAATTGAGTTTCATTTAATACGCTGGAATTATTTTAAATGATAATTGAGCTTCATTTATAAATAATATATTGGAATTATTTAAATGATAATTGAGTTTCATTTATAAATAATATGTTGGAATTATTTTAAATGATAATTGAGTTTCATTTATAAATAATATGTTGGAATTATTTTAAATGATAATTGAGTTTCATTTATAAATAATATGTTGGAATTATTTTAAATGATAATTGAGTTTCATTTATAGATAACATGTTAGAATTATTTTAAATAATAATTGAGCTTCATTTATAGATAATATCTTAGAATTATTTTAAAAGATAATTAAGTCTAAATATCTGAAATGGTTTTGGGGATTTTCTTTAACTATTGATTATATAATAGCATGAGAATATCCTTTATAACCATTAGTTAATAGAATATTATTAGCATAATGATCAAGCTCCATATTAATCCAACACAAGATATTTTATAATTTGGACAAACTTCAAGTGGACGTTCAAGTTTATGAGAGAAGCACCTCCCAACATTGGAGGGATGGGCACCATTTATGATGGAGCTTATCTAAAAAACTAAAAAATACTTTCCTTTGTCGATTGGCGCATCAGGGTAGCAAGAGAAGTAATGAGGGGCGGTGGGTCAGAAAGGACGTAAAGGAAAAAGATCTAGGAGTTGTAAGGAAGGAGGGAAAGAAGGACAGACTATGAAAGGAGGCAGAAAAGGAGGTAAAAAATAGCGAGAGAAGAGGAAGAAAACCCTAGGAAGCATCGAACTAGAGAAATACCATCACATCGACATCAAGGGAGTGATTAACACACTATGTTGGGCCTATTATCGTTGTTTCCT
>JAQPPZ010006826.1:0-12112 GCA_028583015.1 Wollemia nobilis
TGATGGGGAGCCAAAATTACTCACGCCAACTTCTCAAATCTCATTCATTAAACTCAGAAAAATTTACAGTAATGGCAGCAGTCTGCCAAATAAACTCCTTTAACCCAAAATATAGTTTATTTCTTTTTTTTTCTATTACAGCATCTTTCGCCCAAGAAAAAAAATAGCCTAAACAGGTCCAGAATGGACCTCTCCTTTTGCCTTCACATCTGTAACTCTGTCTCAATAGTTTTTTGACCCTTGTGCATGCCTTCGCTTCCCCTTTTAAAATCTCTAGCATGACTCTCTGTTTCCCTTTTCTGACCCTTCGTTTCATTTCTCATGCCTCTTCGTTGTCTTGGATTTTGAAATGTCTTTCTTTTTTACTCTTGATCTTCGTCTACTTTCATTGCACCTTGGTGTAATGTGTTTGTCAAGTGCTACCACTGTAGACTCTGTTTGCCTGTCAACCAATGATGATGTTCGGTATACCCACCGCTCGATAATTTCCTCTATAACGGCCCCTGTAACCGCTTGCCTTTCCTTTTCTTTTTTTTGGTCACAAAAATGCGACATGTCGCGATATCGCCATATTTTTGCTTCTCTACCTTCCTACCCCTTTTCGAGTCGTGAAAATGCGACATGTCATGATATCGCGACACTTTTGCTTTTCGGCCTTCCTGCCCTCTATGAGTCACAAAAATGCGACATGTCGCGATATCGCGACACTTTTTCTCTCCTGTGCCTCCTCTCGTATTTTGGTCATGATAATACGACATGTCGCGATATTGCGACACTTTTTCTCCCTTGCGCCTTCTCTCGTCCTTTTGTCACGAAAATGCGACATGTCGTGATATCGTGACACTTTTTCTCTCTTGTGCCTTCCCTCACCTTTTGGTCACGAAAATGCGACATGTCGCGATATTGTGACACTTTTTCTCCTTCACGCTTTCTCTCATCCTTTGGTCGCGATAATGCAACATGTCGCGATATCGTGACACTTTTCTCTCTTGCGCCTCCTCTCGTCTTCTGGTCACGAAAATGTGACATGTCACGATATTGCGACACTTTTCTCTCTTGTGCCTTCTCTCATCTTCTGGTCATGAAAATGCGACATGTCGCGATATCGTGACATTTTCCTCTCTTGTGCCTTCTCTCGTTGTCTGGTCATGAAAATGCGACATGTCGCGATATCATGACATCTTTCCTTTTCGGCTCTTCTTTCTCATTTTCGGTTGTGAAATCACGATATCACGACATCTTTCCTTTCTGCCTCCTCCTCGCCTCTCGGGTCACGAAATCGTGACATGTCGCAATATCACGACAACTTTACTCTCTGCTTTCTCTCTCTATTTTGGGTCATGAAATCGTGACATGTCGTGATATCATGATAGTTTCCTTCCTTGCTTTCTTTATGCTCCTTCGATCGCAATTTCGCGACATGTCACGAAATCATGACATTTTCTTCTCTGGCCTTTCCTGTCTTCTTTCAGTCACGATTTCACGACATGTCGCAATATCATGACATTTTTGCTCCGCGCCTTCTCTCTCCTTCCTGAGTCGCAAAAATGCGACATGTCACGATATTGCGACACTTTTTCTTCTTTGTCGACATGTCGCGATATCGCAACACTTTTTTTTATTTGCGGTATTTTACCTTTCGTTGGATGCTCCTGCATCAGACAACCGAGGTGGATTGAGAAGTGACCTTCACTTCTATACTGTTCTGTCACCTTCTTTTTCAACATCTCAATACTTGCAAAATATTTAGCCTCAACACTGCTCTTTTCTCCTTTATCCATCGTTCTCAACTCAGAAGCATTCCTTGGACTACTCCCACATACAGTCTAGAATGGTGATTTACCAGTACTCCTATTGATAGTCCTATCCAGAGTAACTGGGACTGTACAAGCTCTCCAAGCTTTAGCAAAATTTGGGTCTTTAGGGTACAAACCCTTAAGTTCTTCAAACCCCACAACTTCCACTCTCATTGTTGTCAGCAACCTCTTTTCATCCATCCCCTTTAGTGGCTTTAGTTTATGGTGCACTCCTTCGTTTATTAGGGAGTAAGTGTTGGTATGTCCATCATGGACTGCACGGTGATCAAACTGCCATGGTATTCCTAACAGCATATGGCAAGCATCCATAGGCAGGATATCACACAGGACCTCATCCTGGTATCTCCCAATATTGAACTTGACTAAGGACTGTTCATTGACCAATGCCCTATGGTCCTTTCGCAACCACGCAATCCGGTATGGATGTGGGTGTCTCCTCCTCTCTAACTATAACTTAGTAACCATTTCTTCAGAGACAAAGTTATCAGTACTACCATTATCTATAACAACATTACAGACCTTACCTGAACATTTGCACCTTGTGCGAAATAGGCTCCTCCTCTGGTCTGGTTCTTCCTCCTCATTCAACAAGATTCTCCTTGTGACCATAACTTCTCCTCTCTCTACCTCCTTAGAATGTTCTGATTCAGCACCTTCATCTGCTATAGTAGCTCTGGCATGACCCTTAGGTCTCCTATTTGCCCTCTCTTGGTGTTGGGGACACTCATATGCCCGATGTCCCTCTTCTCCACAATGGAAACAGGTTCCACAAAATCCTCCTCTTCCATATCTTTTCCTTTCTGCTTTTATTTATTTCTAGCTGCACTCCTTTCCACCATATGCTAGCATGGCCTTTCAACTTCATTTTTGCCAATTTGATCTGATCTGGATCTACAACCGCCTCATACTCAAAATATTCCTCCATATCATTGATCCAATCAATCAACTCCTCTGGATTGAGATTCCCAAAATACGTGGAGACATCAAACTTTGGCTTCTTCCCGATCTGAGATATAGCCTTAACTAATCTAGATTCTACAGGATCCATTACTTCTTCTTCATCCGATGGATTATCAACCTCCCAAGCTTCATCATCACTATGATCTTCTCTCCTTGGCTCAACCCCTTTTCGCAACTCCTCTTGCAGGGCTTGCACTTGCCTCTGTAAAACTCTGAAATCTTCTTCAGGTACCACATTTCTCCCACCACCACGGTTTCTTCATGGAGGTATTTTTCCTCACTCTCTTATCACAATCCTTAACCACATATCTTTATGTAAACTGCCTCACGTTCGACGATCTGTTTACACACTCAGGAACCCTACGCTCTTCCACAGATCCTGGTGAAAACTGCTTCACTTTTGGTGATCTGCTCACACACTCAGGAACTCCCACTCTGATACCACTTGATGGGGAACCAAAAATCGCTCACGCCAACTTCTCAAATCTCATTCATTAAACTCAAAAAAATTTATAGTAATGGCAATAGTCTGCCAAATAAACTCCTTTATCCCGAAAGATAGTTTATTTCTTTTTTTTTCTATTACAGCATCTTTCGCCCAGGAATAAAAATAGCCTAAACAGGTCCAGAATGGCCCTCTCCTTTTGCCTTCATGTCTGCAACTCTATCTCAGCAGTTTTCTGACCCTTGTGCATGCCTTCGCTTCCCATTTTAAAATCTCTGGCGTGACTCTCCGTTTCTCTTTTCTGACCCTTCGTTTCATTTCCTATGCCTCTTCGTTGTCTTGGCTTTCGAAATGTCTTTCTTTCCAACTCTTGATCTTCGTCTACTTTCATTGCACCTTGGTGCCATGTGCTTGTCCAGTGCTACCACTGTAGACTCTGTCCGCCTGTCAACCAATGATGACGTTCGATATACCCACCGCTCGATAATTTTCTCTGTAATGGCCCCTATAATCACCTACCTTTTCTTTTCTTTTGTTTGGTCACGAAAATGTGACATGTCGCGATATCACGACATTTTTGCTTCTCTACCTTCTTGCCCCTTTTGAGTCACGAAAATGCGACATATCGCGATATCGCGACACTTTTGATTTTCGGCCTTCTTGCCCTTTGCGAGTCACAAAAATGCGACATGTCACAATATCATGACATTTTTTCTCTCCTGCCCCTCCTCTCGTCTTTTGGTCGTGATAATGTGACATGTCGCGATATCGCGACACTTTTTCTCCCTTGCGCCTTCTCTCGTCCTTTGGTCACGAAAATGTGACATGTCACGATATCGTGACACTTTTTCTCTCCTGTGCCTTCCCTCACCTTTTGGTCGCGAAAATGCGACATGTCGCGATATCGCGACACTTTTTCTCCTTTGCGCTTTCTCTCGTCCTTTGGTCGTGATAATGCGACATGTCATGATATCGTGACACTTTTCTCTCTTGCGCCTCCTCTCATCTTTTGGTCGTAAAAATGCGACATGTCACGATATTGCGACACTTTTCTCTCTTGTGCCTTCTCTCGTCTTCTGGTCGCAAAAATGCAACATGTCGCGATATCGTGATATTTTCCTCTCTTGTGCCTTCTCTCGTTGTCTGGTCACGAAAATGCGACATGTCACGATATCGCGACATCTTTCCTTTCCGGCTCTTCTTTCTCCTTTTCGATCGTGAAATCGTGACATGTCACGATATCGCGACATGTCACGATATCACGACATCTTTCCTTTCTGTCTCCTCCTCGCCTCTCAGGTCGTAAAATCTTGACATGTCACGATATCATGACAGCTTTGCTCTCTGCTTTCTCTCTCTATTTCGAGTCGTGAAATCGTGAAAATGTCGCGATATCGTGACAGTTTCCTTGCTTTCTTTTTGCTCATTCAGTTGTGATTTCGTGACATGTCGTGAAATCATGACATTTTCTTCTCTGGCCTTTCCTGTCTTCTTTCGGTCGCGATTTCACATGTCATGAAATTGCAACATTTTTGCTCTGTGCCTTCTCTCTCCTTCCTGAGTCACAAAAATGCGACATGTCACGATATCGCGACACTTTTTCTTCTTTGCCGACATGTCACGATATCGCGACACTTTTTCTTCTTTGCCGACATGTTTTTTACCTTGTAATTAAGACAATCATTTTAATATAGCAATAGTTCTTTGTATCATATTGTTTTCTTATCTTTTATATTATGCATTGAAAAAGAGTTGAAACCCTTGATATTTTTAAAAAACCTATCTTAGCATATCCCTTATGCATTCCTTTTGTTATTATATGTGTTAACTTTAGGTATATATTACACTACTAGTATATATTATAGGTTTTTAGAGATAATCTTGGTGAATAAATCTAATAGTTGATACTCGTAATTGGTAGCATGATTGGACCTCATACTTCAAACATTAGCGCTAGTGGTTCTAATGTGTAAGAACTATCAGTAGCTCACACTTTTCAAAGGTGAAATTCCTTTAGTTAGTTTGAAAGTAGCATATGTAAAGTAAAGGTATAACTCGCTAATGTATTTGTTACCTTATCTTTTGTTAGATGATTGAACTATTTTTATTTGTAAACTTAAGTGAATCAAGGGATTGACTAAGGCAAGCCCCAAATCCATCATCACTAAATTTCTTTATTTTGATTATTTTATGTGTTGATTATACGTCTAAAACAATAATAACATCAACCATCATAAATTAGGTATGCTATCTCTAATCCTCCTTTTAAATGTTTTAGGCATATGATCAGGGTTATGCACAGTGGCGAATATTCACAAATTGGATGAATTTTAGGATTTTTAAAATTGAAAATTGATGAATATGAGGACCCTCAACATTGGCACATTCACCTGAAGTTTTTAGGACCAATTTTTTCTTAGATTCAATTCACCACAATATATATCCAAACATAGTCATATTTGTACTTTTTGGAAATCGCTTTTAAAGCCTGATCTAATGCTAGTGTTTTTATGGAGTTATAATTTAATTTAATAGGTCAAACGTTTCCCCAAATATGACCTTACTATGCCCCAAATTATTGGTGTGAAGATGATTGATTTGATTTTATTAGGATTCGCCTTGATTCGCCTTGATTTTGATTAGGATTCACCATTTTTTTACAAGTACATTTTTATTCCACCCCCTTATACATAACCCTGCATATGATTAGTTAAGGAAATAAAAGAAAATAAAAAAATATAGTTTCCTAATCAGAAATTGCATCTCATTCTTAAATATATCCTTTATTTTAAGCATTGATTAAAGTGAAATCTAAACATTATTTGCAAATGTACATATTACATATCAATATTAGTTTTGAAAATCTAAAATTATTTTTGGATCATAGTTTCTATAGGGCCTTTGAAAGTGAAACAAAAATATATTTCTTATTAGTTACATATTAATCCCTTTACTCTTTTGACAATAAAAAAACCAAATATTTACTTCCCTTGTATTTTTATCTATTGGAAATCAAAAGTCAAATCATCTTCTTTTCTTGCATTATAATCTTTATAAAAAAAAAAACAAAGTGTTATTGCTTTTAGACTTATATTTTTTTAATAATATCTAAAAGTATTTTTTTATTGCATATTAGTATCATTTTAGACTTTGAAAGAAAAAAAAAAAATTAATTGCTTCATTTAGCTTTCGAGAAATTAGATAAAATATTTACGTACATATTTACGTTGCATTGAATCCTCAAATCCGTTTTTTTGTTGTTGTTTAATTTTAATAAAATTTACATTTTTTTTTTTTTATATTCCTCTTTTATGTCTCAAAAAGAAAAATAAAAATAAAATTGATTTCATAAAACTCAATTTATTATTATCTTTCACATTATTCTTATAATTCTTCAAAAATAAATAAAAAAATTATATTTTAATTTATTATATGTTGTTTTTATTAAAAGAATTTATTTGTATTAATTGCTTAAATTTGTCTATTTCTTTAGTAAAAATTA
This sequence comes from Wollemia nobilis, assembly GCA_028583015.1. NCBI lineage: Eukaryota > Viridiplantae > Streptophyta > Pinopsida > Araucariales > Araucariaceae > Wollemia > Wollemia nobilis. Next base: position 6,725 of record JAQPPZ010006826.1, read on the forward strand.
GAATCAAACTTGAAAAATATTCAAACATGTATGAATTGTAATGATTTTTTTGTGTTAGTCTAATAGATAGTTTTAAGTAGTTGTAACTAATATAGTTACAACAACAAATATCCTCTCTTGTATATACTAATACGTTAATGAACAAAAGTACACAATTGATTATCTTCAATATTTGGTATTACAGAATGATCTTCCTATGGAGAAAAATAATATACATGGAGAAAAATAATATACATGGGTGTTGCAAATGGACTGGTTCTCTAGATTAGTTTAATATCTTTTGCATTTTTATGAGGAGGTAATACTTTGCAAGGATGAGGTTGTATAAATCAGTTTATAGATCAATTACAAAATAATTAGAATTTTTTGTTCATGCTTATTTTTATTTGCAGGTTTACAAGCATTCTATTTTAATCTCAATGAAACATTTGCCAATATTTGAAGTTATATCCATTTGAGAAGCACTTTGTTAATAAGAGTTACCATCATTATCGTTGCTACCTAAGGTAATACTTTAGATAGATTTAAATGTGGATTTGATGTATTCATCCTCTTTGTATCCTATTGAAATTGGTGCATGTTGAAGTTACATTAGAGTGAAGGAAGTTTCAAGGGATGCTCATCTGAATTTAGTTGTCTATTATCTTGAATAGATCAAATGAATGTGGTATCATATAAATATTGGGTCATCTAGAGAAAGACCATCAAAAGAGTATCACAAGTGGGTTGTCTAAGCTAGAATATTTTGTAGATCATCAAACTTAAATTACATAAGAAGTTTGCATGATGACATGGACATAAACTACACTTGTTGAAGGCTATGAGTGAAGGAACTAGTAATTAATGAAAAGAAATATATTTGTGCATGTTGGTAAGATTTGTTCTTGTGGTAAAATAATACATAGAATTTATCAAGAGTGTGCTTGCAAAAATGTGTAGAACAAGTGAAATTTAAGAAAGGTAAAGGTTAAAGAATGAATTATTTCTTCATCAAGAAAAGTTGTGTGAAGACCTAGAGTCTAAGTCACTAGATGCAAAGGAGAACATGCTTTTAGTAAGAAACCATTTGTTAAAAAATATACTATGACATCTACAGAGAAAGCATCATTGTCCCAAAAATATGTAAAACTAATATATTGTTATCTATTAGACAAAGGATGTGTTGTCAATGTCATTGTCACTAGTTCATAAAGAAGATTTAAGATGAAGAAAGATGTTGAATTGAGGTATTACATGCTAAAACCTATCAAGTTTCCTATGCCATCCAATACAAAGTTGTACAATAAATTTTGTAGTACATGCAACTTATGGTGGACTAAAATTTATGTGTCCTCCAACCAAAGAATATGGAGGAAATTCACTATGAAATCATGAACTAAAAATGCATCAAAACAATCTCCTGAAAAATTTAAACAATCCAATAGTATCTAGTATGAGCGTATTTCAAAGGGTGATGTATTGAAGGTTGTGGCATATTTACGAAGCTTTACATGCAAATAGGATGTTTGCATAAGACAAGCCATGTTGTACATGAATCAATAAAAATAATTATTTTAACAACTCTAAAATTCTAAGGTTAATCAATAACTCCATGTCAAAGGAGGAGTTGTCATTTATTTTGAAAATAAAATTTTGAAGTTGCATGCAATTTCAAAATTACATTGGATGAAGTTGTCATTATATCATTTTGATCAGTATTCCCCAATATCAAATGTGAGCACATTGTTTTGCTCAATTCCACATGCAATATGAGAGTAGATTTTGAACCACTAAAACATGCATACTATCAAGGAAATTACTAAAGAAGCTATATGAGATGCTCCTTACCATATTGTATGCTACCATTTTTCAAAGGCATTGACAATGCTTACACATTTGCTAGTAGTCGTATTTTTTGAAAATAAGTTTTAACATAATCCCATATTCATTGTGAAGTATCATCAAAGGCATTTATTTTTTTTTGCTATTATGAAGAGAAGCATGACGAAAAATTATTCCACTAAAATGCACAAGTCACATGGTTATTGATCATTGGTTCTTTAATGATCTAATCATTAGAAGCGACTATTGGAGAAATGAAGGTGACTTGAAGAGTTGAAGGTGTTTGGTTTTTCTATATATTTTTTATTACAGGTAAAGACTTGCAATATCTTTTTACTATCTTAGAATATTTATTGTAATCAATCCCCACACCTAATATTTTTATCGATAAAACATCATAGTTTTGAAGAATAGTTCGTGTTAAAGGTATATGCATAAATATACTCATTAGATAAGCATAAATTATTTGGATTGAAAATGGTTGAAGGTAAAAATATAGTTCAACTCATAAGCAAGTTTCATTCCCTTTTGAATTAGCTTGCAATAATTAATGCCACAATGAACAATGATGATGCCAAAGTTATTTTATTGAACAACATGCCTGCTACTTATGCTAGTATGGTATTCACATTAAACAAAATAAATTCTAGAGTAGAAGTTAAAATTTATTCATTTTTTGATCAACAAAATGAAAGCAAGAAACAAGACGCACTTACAGTAGAAACCAAATTGCTAATGAAGAACAAACTTAATGTTACCTCTAAAACTAGTTAGTCATCCTCAAAGGCAAATCAAATATCAAAGAAAAGGCTTGTGTTTTTATTGCAAGCAAATTGGTCATGTTATAATGGATTATATTCAATGAGAAAAGGATCTCATAAAAGGAAAGTTAAAGAAATATAAGGCAATGGTGACTACTGATAATAGTGCAAGTGATAACAAGGAATGTTGATTTGTGACACATACTAAAGGCCCTTGTGATGAGGATAGTAAAGGAGAATATGTATTTTAAATTTAAATAAAAATGTACTAGTGAATAGTTGTATCTCCCTATTCACAAGATGAAGATGTATTTGTGATTGGTTGAGTGTTCCTGAAAGCATGAGATTTCGAAAGAAAGAAATATTGAGATGCAATGAAAACAGAACTAGTTTGATACATGAAATAACACGAATATAATCACATCAAAAAGTAGGAGCACAACCCTTTTTATTCATGTGGTTCCAACTTGGTTACAATAGCATGATTTCCATTACAAAAAGTGCACAGTGATCTTCTTTCGCATGCCCACATTTGAATCGGGCGGGCCAGTGTTGCCGCCGCTTATTGCTGATGAATCCTTGCTCCTTGCTGTTCTTCCTACATTCAAAGAAACAGTAAACTGTTTAGTAGCACTTGTGTTAAAAAAAAATGTAGAACATTTAACTATAGAAATCGATAAAAATACGTGCGACAAATTGACTAAACGCATGCAACCAAAACAATTATATGCAACCTGCAATTCGGATAGAAATCAGAAAACGTCACCAGACAGCCACTGGCACTGAAACAGTCGGCCAATCCACCGTGAATAAATGTTGTTATCTGCAGGTTAGTGGGACAGCAAACGACAAAAGCATGATATATTCATTAAAATTTTGAAATATAGCTTAAACGTAGAATGTAAAGCGTGGCAGATGTATTCGAACGCAATGCATGACATAAGATATATCTGATCGTAAAGTGTGAAATATATAAACATCATGAGCGTGACATAAAATAAATACGTGATAACAGATAAGTTAAAAATAAAATAGCTGAGAGTGTGTGGGGTGCCCGAGCGGTCCGCCCGCTGTTGAAAACTTTGACTTTTATGCCAATATAACTAGAAATGGGCCCGAAATCTAAGATAATGTGATGTCGTCTAATAACTGGTTCACTGTGTCCAATGTCGGATCTGAAGGTTCGCATTCACCTTCAAACAGCCACCAATAACCTCCCTTGCAAAAGAGATTATAGATGCAGAAGAATGAATTCGAAAAGGAGTGCAATCGGGTTTTTAGTTCGACAGCACTTCGCTCTTTCAAAATGCCTGCCAACCTGCATTTGGGTGGAAAAATCCACCATTTTATAGACCCAGGGGGTCTCCTTGAATGTCGTGCATAAGCGCCACGCGTTGGTCAAAGGTGCCATGTGGCGGTCGTGTCTCCACGAGAGAGGAAAGTCCTCCACGACTCGTGCTTCTATTAATGCCACTGTGACAGTCCTTCAATAGCCCACGTAACTGACTGCAGTGTCACTACCAGTTGATCAATGTCCGCTTTGATGGCTTTTAACGACATTTTGAATTGTTTGACATCTACTTTTATCGGGTTAAATTCTACCTTTGAATGCTGAAGTGTCGCCTTTGCATGTCGAAGTGTCGCCTTTGAATGCTGAAGTGTCGGCTAGCGCAAATGCCGAAGTGTCGCGATATCACGACGTCGTGATATCGCGATGCTTCGGCCAAGGCCTTACCTTGGGCGCCGAAGTGTCGCGATATCGTGACACTTCGGCGCCCAAGACTTTGCCTTGGCCATGACGTCGCAATATCGCGACACTTCGGTGCCCAAGGCTTTGCCTTGGCCATGACGTTGTGATATCACGACACTTCGGTGCCCAAGGCTTTGCCTTGGCCATGACGTTGTGATATCGCGACACTTCGGTGCCCAAGGCTTTGCCTTGGTCGTGACATTGTGACGTTGTGATATCGTGATATCGCGATATCACGACACTTTGGTGCCCAAGGTAATGCCTTGGCCGTGACGTTGTGATATCGTGATATCACGATATCGCGACACTTCGGTGCCCAAGGCTTTGCCTTGGCCGTGACGTTGTGATATCGCGACACTTCGGTGCCCAAGGCTTTGCCTTGGCCGTGACGTTGTGACGTTGTGATATCGTGATATCGCGATATCACGACACTTCGGTGCCCAAGGTAATGCCTTGGCCGTGACGTTGTGACGTTGTGATATCGTGATATCGCGATATCGCGACACTTCGGTGCCCAAGGCTTTGCCTTGGCCGTGACGTTGTGATATCGTGATATCGCGATATCACGACACTTCGGTGCCCAAGGCTTTGCCTTGGCCGTGACGTTGTGATATCGCGACACTTCGGTGCCCAAGGCTTTGCCTTGGCCGTGACGTTGTGACGTTGTGATATCGTGATATCACGATGCTTCGGCCAAGGCCTTACCTTGGGCGCCGAAGTGTCGCGATATCGCGACACCTCGGCCAAGGCAAGGCCTTGGGCGCCGAAGTGTCGTGATATCGCGACACCTCGGCCAAGGCAAGGCCTTGGGCATCGAAGTGTCGCGATATCGCGACACCTCGGCCAAGGCAAGGCCTTGGGCACCAAAGTGTCGCGATATCACGACACCTCGGCCAAGGCAAGGCCTTGGGCGCCGAAGTGTCGCGATATCGTGACGTCGCGATATCTCGACGTCGCGATATCATGACACTTCGGGCAAAGCTTTGCTTTAGGCGCCGAAGTGTCGCGATATCGTGACGTCACGATATCGCGACGTCATAATAACGTGACGTCGCG
>JAQPPZ010006827.1:0-11174 GCA_028583015.1 Wollemia nobilis
CTAGGAATATGATGTGAAGATACACCTGTTAGTCAAAAAGTGACTAACTACAGAAAAATAGCTGATGCACCTTTTTGCATATTTTCCAAGAAGACCAAAGTGGCCCATATGCTAAAGATCAAAGAAAAAGCAAAACACCGCAAGGAGGAAAAAGTGTCGCGATATCGCGACATGTTGCATTTTCGCGGTCCAAAGCAAAGAGAAAGAGCAAGGAGGAAAAAGTGTCGCGATATCGCGACATGTTGCATTTTCATGGTTCAAAGCGAAGAGAAAGAGCAAGGGGAAAAAGTGTCGCGATATCGCGACATGTTGCATTTTCACGGTCCAAAGCAAAGAGAAAGAGCAAGGAGGAAAAAGTGTCGCGATATCGCGACATGTTGTATTTTCATGGCTAAGAGCAACAAAAAGGAGCAAGGAGGAAAAAGTGTCGCGATATCGCGACATGTTGTATTTTCACGGCTAAGAGCAACAAAAAGGAGCAAGGAGGAAAAGTGTCACGATATCGCGACATGTTGCATTTTCGCGGCTAAAGAGAAGAGAAAGAGCAAGGAGGAAAAAGTGTCGCGATATCGCGACATGTTGTATTTTCATGGCTAAAGAGAAGAGAAAGAGCAAGGAGGAAAAAGTGTCGCGATATCGTGACATGTTGCATTTTCACGGCAAAAGAGAAGAGAAAGAGCAAGGAGGAAAAGTGTCGCGATATCGTGACATGTTGCATTTTAGGCAAAAGAGAAGAGAAAGAGCAAGGAGGCAAAAGTGTCGCGATATCGCGACATGTTGCATTTTCATGGCTAAGAGCAACAAAAGAGAGCAAGGAGGCAAAAGTGTCGCGATATCGTGACATGTTGCATTTTCGTGGCTAAGAGCAACAAAAGAGAGCAAAGAGGCAGAAGTGTCACGATATCGTGACATGTCTCATTTTCACGGTTGAAGGCAACAAAAGAGCAAAGTAAGAGACGAATGTCACGATTTCGTGACATGTCTCATTTTCACGATGGAAGCGACAAAAGAGCAAAGTAAGAGACGAATGTCACGATTTCATGACATGTCTCATTTTCATGACTGGAAGCGACAAAAGAGCAAAGTAAGAGACGAATGTCATGATTTCATGACATGTCTCATTTTCATGGCTGGAGGCGGCAAAAGAGCAAAGCAAGGAAAGAATGTCATGATTTCATGACACGCCAGCTGTAAAGGAATAGAGTATATTTTTGGCAACTGGGGACATGCACTGACATCAGGTGCTGATTTTTGAAGAATGGTCTATTGATTATAACCTGGCAGGTCCGCTGGATGATTGCAGAATAACAGGCTCATCTAAAATTAGCCAGAAGGAAATCTATCCAATCTACGAGAAATCCATTGTATATTATTAGAAACTGCAGACAATTACTTGTAATTGATTGAAGAAATTAAATGTACATAGTAGAAGATACTCTTTTTAGGGTATAAATAGGAGTGAGTCGACCATGAAAAGAGGTCGGCTCTTGGACGTTTACAAGCTTGATGTACATGTATTGGATTACAAGCAATAAAAGATTTCTTCTTCTGGCTTCCGAAACTTCTGTGTGCAAGTGTATGTATCTCGGTGTTTTAACTTTTATTCATTCTAAGTTTTATAATGTATCTATTCTGAAATCTGGACTGTGCACGTATAAATCTTGTTTCTAGAGTTGAACATTAAAATATATTTACATGCTTTTAGACGAATATCTAAAAGTCACACTCAAGAATTCATGTTTTCTATAAAGAAGATATAAAGAAAACTCTGAAAGTAGTAATCTGCATCATCAATGTTTGTTGTTGTCTAATCTGTACCATGAGAAAAGTTCTAGCTTAGGCTATATTTCCCTTATCTCTTGTTCCCATTTTCTCTAAAAAACTCAAAGGAACCAGCCTTCTCTGGAGACTAGACAGATGATCTCAAGCAAGATCTGTCTATTCAATGTTGGCAAAGTCTAAGGCGCAACACTATTAACCGAAGGCAGATTTTGTTCCAATAGTTTTTGGCATGCCCGGTGGGACCAACAATCCCATAGTATTGTATAAGTTTTGGTGTTTTACCTTAAGAGCCTTTTTGTTTAAAAATCTCAAGAAAAACCACCTGGCGACTCCGTTGCAATTTAGACCATAAAAGAAAGACCTTGTCTAAAAACCTTCTGGTTATATAGCCATATGATAACCAGATCCCGAGCTAGAAACTCTGAAGAACCTATCGAGTTCTTTGAACTACATCTCGAAAGCCTAAAAGCACACCCTGTGCTAGCCGCACGATCAAATCCGCCCGACACCATTAGCACCTCTTTAACACCCATTGTAGGAGCATCTGCAAGCAATCCCATAGCGGTTGTAACTCCTTTAGCAATCATGGCAGCCGCCCCTGCCCCAACGCATCTTGTGTGGAATCAAACTGGCCCTTTGAACTTGGGAACACACCACCAAATTCCACAAGCTGCACTAAAAGCATTACCGACCTTTGACGGAATAGGCAAAATAGTAGATGAGCACTGTTTAGATGTATCATCGCTAGCATCTATTTACAACATCACTCAGGAAGATGTAATGGTCAGATTGTTGATTATATCTTTGAAAGGAAAGATGCTCTATTGGTACAGAGCGCTTCCCGCTGGATCCATTACTTCTTGGGCAGTACTTGCCGGCCGTCTGGTCGATGAATTTAATATACATGCGGATCCTTTCACATTGCTGAATCAATTCACTATCATTGAGAGGCATCCACAAGAAGAAATCCAAGATTTCAACATCAGATTTACCAGAACTCGTGATAGAGTACCGCAAGGCCTAAAGCCCATGGAAGAACAAGCTATATGCTATTATTTAAGGGCTTTTGATTCAGATCTCAGTATGATAATAAGGCAATCCCGTGTAACCACTTTTCCTGGGATCTATCTAGAGGCAGCAAAGGGCGAAGCTGATCTCATCGCTACAAAAAGATATCCATCAAAGAGTCTATTGCCAATTGTACCAGAGCTTTCCCAAGCGTCAATCTCTAAACTGCCTGTACTCCCATCAACGCAGGCCCTCCCAGCTATAGCTGCACCTCCTACATTCCTTGCATTACCAGCCACACCCCTTGCATCAGCTCCCCCCAATGATCAATACACGACCATAATTGATACAATGAAGACATTGTCAAATGAAATGGCATCCATGAAAAAGAGAGAGGCGGAACGGAATATCCAAGCAAGAAGATTTCCATAGATACAAAAGGAAGGTGCTTCAACAAGTGGAAGAGGACAAGATAAAAAAATGTGGTGTATGCGAATGAGATAGGAGATAATGGAGAACCCACTAATTTTGACTATTGGTGTACCACTTGCAATGATCCTCATGGAGAGGATTCATGCATGATTCATCAACATCATGTGCAAGCGGTTATCAATGAGAGAGTCAAAGAAACCGGCAAGGGACAGGTGAACATAATCAGAGAAGTCCACCACAATTTGGCAATGCCATCCATGGAACAAGTCTCAGTCCTGACAAGGTCGGGAAAAAAGTCGTTACAAGTCGACCCTAAGGAACTCCAACCACTAGGTTTTCCTCCTGCCCCCAGGGCAACTCCACAGAAAAACCAGTCGAATGAGAAAGGACGTTCTGACCCTCCTCAGACTTCTGTGGCTACACCGAGAAAAGAATTTCCTCCTAGAAAAGGGAGCGAGGCTCAAGAGCAAGCGAAGGAAAGACTCAGATTTCCTTCATTGACAAAAAGGCAAAGAACAGAAGCCACGCAGGTCTATAGAGACAGATACGATGCATCTACTAGTGGAAGGGAAAAGAGTGCTGAGGTATCCCCAGCTGCAACCCTTTCGTTCAACATTGCAGAAGAAATGAAGAGGACCCCTTCCAAAATAAGCATGTATGATGCACTGCAAATTCCTGGTCAGATTGACCTCCTCCAAGAATCCTTAAATTTAAAAAATAATACCTCTTCCTCAAATGTTATACAAGCAAATGTTGTGTCAACCTCTGGAAAAAATAGACCGCCCCCATTCTATCTATCCTTGCAAATGGAGGGGTGGATAGTTCACAATTGCATGATTGATTCAGGGGCCGCAACTACGGTGATGCCGAAAGCCGTATGTGACATAATGGGGATGGAATATACTCGAAGTCATCCTGGTGTGTTGCAATTAGATGGTACTCCAGTAAAAACTATCGGGGTGATCAAAGATATCCCTATTCAACTCCACAGAATGCCAGAAGCAGTCGTCATACAAGAAGTAGTCGTTGTAGACTTAGAACCATATTTCGGTATGTGTTTATCCAGAGAGTTCACAACCAAACTGGGAGGTTATCTATCACTAGATTATTCGCATTTGGAGGTACCTTTCAAAGGTAAAAGAGTCAAGATCTACAATGAAAAACCATCTACTTTTCATGTGGAAAGACTAGAAGAAACAACTACCATCAACATGATGTCCGAGGAATTGGAGAATATTGATTTAATGGAAGAAACCATGGAGGAACTCCAATCCGAAGATCAGTTTTCAATGAAAGACTTCAATGCTATGGTAGAGACAGAAATGGGAAGCTATTCCATTGAGAAACCAAAAAAGCTCCCTATTGTTGTCCCTAAAACAGATGATTCAGCCAACCAGTTATGGAAATTGTACTTTGATGGGTCAAGGTGCAAAAATGGAGCAGGAGCTGGAATCGTTCTGATTTCACCTACTGGAAAAGAAAAAGTCTTTTCATATAGGTTGACATGGAGTTGCACCAATAACGCAGCTGAATATGAAGCCTTGTGTTTGGGACTTAAGAAAGCTAAAAAACTGGGTGTAAAACAGCTGCTGATCTATGGAGATTCAGAGCTGATCGTTAAACAGGTTACTGGTAAATGCATTTGTAAGCAACATTACCTAAGGGCTTACAAAAACAAAGTGTTAGATCTATTGGAAAATTTTGAAGCACTAAACATGAAATCCATTTCCAGAGAGAAGAACACACATGCAGACTTGTTAGCATCAGTAGGATCAAATTTTTGCCCAGTCAGCAATGTTATTCAGAAGTCTAAAATAGTTAGACTTATATACAAGCCTTCTGTGCCCGACAAGGACATTTTTTGGCAGGTATTTGAAAACGATGAGCAGATCCTAGATTTTTTGATTCATGAGATGAATTGCTCTACAGAAAGAGCGTTACAAGAAGAGGACGAAGAGAGCCTTATTCAACTGAGAAATAATCATATCCCCAGGGGACTGATCACCCTGGAGAGCCTTTTCGACAATAGCGATAGAGCTGTAGGTCGAAGGATCAAGGTAGATGAACGTCGGTATAAGGAAATAGAACTAGAACCGGGAAAAATGATCAAAGTGGGGACCGATTGTACAATGGTAGAACTAGAAAAAATAAAATAGTTATGTAGAGAATATCCAGATATAATAGCCTGGACTTATAGTGATCTGAAAGTGTACAGGAAAGAGGTCATTCAGCATACCATCGAACTAGAGGAAGGAGCTAAACCTTTTAGGCAGAGGCAGAGGCCTGTGAATCCCAAGATTGAAGCCTTAATGAAACAAGAGTTGTTAAAACTCCTGCAGGCTAAGATAATATACCCAATCAAGCACTCTACCTGGGTGGCAAATTTAGTTCCAGTCCGCAAGAAAAATGGAGAAATACGACTATGCGTCGATTTCAAAAATTTGAACAGAGCCTCTTTAAAGGATCACTATCCTTTACCCCAGATTGACCCAATCCTTCATACTGTGGCGGGAGCAGAAAGGTTTTCTCTGTTAGATGGCTTTTCTGGTTACAATCAAGTTTGGGTGAGAAATGAAGATCAATACAAGACTGCGTTCACCACTAAGTGGGGAACATTTGCATACCAAAGGATGCCCTTTGGATTATCTAACGCAGGAGCAACTTTCCAGAGAGCCATGGACGTAGCTTTTGGGGAGCTTGCGAACAAAATTATTGTCGTCTATTTAGATGACATGACTATTTTTTCTCACGACAAAAAGGACCATGCCACTCATCTGCAGCAAGTATTTGAGAAATGTAGAGAATTTGGGATATCACTAAATCCTAAAAAATCTATTTTTGTTGTGGAAGAAGGAATACTCCTTGGGCATGTTATTTCTAAAGTTGGGCTGTCAATTGATCCTGATAGAGTAAAGGCGCTTCTTGAGTTGTCGCTCCCAGTTAACAAGAAAGGTTTGCAGTCTTTCTTTGGGCAAATAAATTTTGTCAAAAAATTCATTGCGGATTTTGCCCAAACAGTTAAGCCAATGACTGAATTATTGAAAAAGGACGCTCCTTTCAAATGGACAGAGCCAAGGAAAGAAGCTTTCCAAAAAATTCTAGAAGCCATCGCTCAAGCTCCTGTGCTAGTCAACCCTGACTATTCCCGAGGTTTCATACTATATGTTGTCGGAGAGCAAAATAGTTATGCTGCAGTTCTCACTCAGAAAGGAGCAGATGATGAAGAAAGACCCATAGCCTTTCTGAGTTCCACCATGCACAAACATGAGGAAAGGTACAACTTCATAGAAAAACAAGTATACGCAATTATGAAATCCTTGAATAAGCTAAAACACTTCTTATCCCAGAGTCGGACGATGGTGTATGTTATTCATCCCGATGTAAGGAACTTCATAATTCAAGGAGAATTGGGTGAAAAAAGAGTTGGATGGGTGACTCGCATCCAAGAGTATGATGTAGAAATACATCCTACTAAAATAGTCAGAGGGAGAGCTTTGTGCCAGGAATTGGCCAAGCAAGCTGCAAGTGGATATGGGGAGAGCCACCCCGTCATGGCAAACACAGAGCAACACCAAGACAGAGTAAGTTCGGGTTGGATCGATGACTTTGTGAGGTATTTTCAGACTGGGTCATGTCCTGAAGATATGAACGCTTCCCAGAGAAGGAGATTCAGAACCCAAGCATTGAAATATACCCTTCGAACAGAGGGGTTGTACAGGATTAACATCGATGGTGTATTGTTAAAATGCGTTCCCGATAATGAAAAGCAGAAAGTGTTAGATGAATTTCATGGGGGTTTTTCAGGGGGACATTATGCAGGCCGAACTACAGCTTTGAAGATCCTTAGAGCTGGATGTTATTGGCCTTCCATCTTCCTAGATGCGTACAAAGTGACCCAGAGGTGTGAACAATGTCAGAGGTATGTGGGAAGAAACAGGAATGCACCCATGCCCTTAAAAGCTATTCAAGTCGAGGAACCATTCCAGCAGTGGGGGTTGGATTTCATAGGGATAATAGAGCCAAACTCATCATCAGGCCACAAATACATTCTCACTGCCATGGACTACTTCACCAAGTGGGCAGAAGCAGTGCCTACGAAGAAAGCTGATTCAGAAGTGGTGATAGAATTCATCGAAAGTCTAATCACAAGGTTTGGCATACCAGATTCTTTGATTACAGACAATGGATCCCCTTTCACTAGTGCAAAGATGATCGAATTCGTCAGTAGATATGGAATTTACCTGAAGACTTCCTCTAATTATTACCCATAAGGTAATGGATTAGCTGAGTCTACTAATAAGAATCTTCTAAGAATTCTGAAAAGAACATTAGAGGACAATAAGAAGAACTGGCACTCACTCCTGAATCAAGCCCTGTGGGCCGACAGAATCTCAATCAAAAAATCAATCAATACTTCGCCATATGCTTTGGTTTATGGCAAAGAAGTTGTTCTGCCGATTCATATGGAAATACCCACGTTGAGAATGCTAAACCAAGTCAACGAAGATGAAGGTCATCCAATGGATGCCCGACTGATGCAACTTCTGTAGCTTGAAGAATCTAGGGAACAGGCCTACGATCATCATCAAAAGCATATGGTAAAAATAGTCGGGTGGTTCGATAAGAAAACCACTTTCAAGAAATTCAAAACAGGTGACCTGGTATTAAAATGGAATGTCAAAAAAGCAAAGCCAGGACACCATGACAAGTTCGATGCGTTCTGGGAGGGGCCATTCGAAATTGTTTCAGAAAAGCAATTCAATGCCTTCCAGTTAAAATATCAAGATGGATGGGTTCTACCCATCACGGTGAATGCTTTTCACCTAAAATTGTATTTCCAGTAAAAGCTACAGATCACCATTATATGTACAATATATTATAAGTTTGGAGTTTTGTAAATATTTCCCTTTTTACGGCCTAATAAGAATCATTTTTTGTGGACTATCGGGGTCTGATATTTTGAAAGAAATCTGAGGAAAATTAATTTTCAAAAACCGATCTAAAATGATGGCGGATAGGAGGAAAAGACAAGAGTATTATTCAAACCTTGTCTAGTGATCAAGAGCCTCAAGAGAGGACGACTCAGGGAAAGAGACTCGGGAAGGCGAACCACAACAGAAGGAAAACCGGAGATGCTCGGAGCAGTTGAGCATGAAACTTCAGAAGGAAGCCCCACACGGCCCCCCCTCTTCGCCCCAAAAAAACCAAAAGGGGAAAAAAAAAAAAAAAAATTTTAAAAAGGAGATCTTGACGGTAGAAGAGCAAGGAGAAACAAGTTATAAACTTGGACGAAAGTGATGAAGAAAATGAAAATCCTGATGCAAAAAAAATGCAGAGTGAAGAAATTGCCGTCAGTGAACATGAAGGAGAAGAAGGACACCAACAACCAGCCCAACCGGAAATAGGTATGCTTTCTTCACTTTCTTCTTCTCATTCTCCTACTCATTCCCATTGTAATTCTCCTTCCTTTTCTAAAATCGACAAAAATATAATGTCCTTGCCAAAAAATTACCTTGTTCTCCCAGAAATGGCAGCATCTTCTCATAGTCCGCTAAATATTGGGTCCGTAGTTGCTCCCATTTCCATTTCTCCCTAGAATTGACATCCCAACGGCTGGAGTTACAACTTCTCAAGGGACTGAGTCACAGTCCACCATGGCCAAGATTGAAAATCTAAAAAGGGTGAGCAGGAATGCATCCTTTTTCTTTTATCTTTGTTTTTCCACTCAAAATTTTACTTTTCGCAACTGTGCTGGTGACTCCGTTTCCCAATGGATAAAGGCCTGGTCTCTATTTTTGTGAGCAAAAATTCCCCGAAAGGCGCCAAGAATGTTAGTCAAAAAGTGACTAACTACAGAAAAATAGCTGATGCACCTTTTTGCATATTTTCCAAGAAGACCAAAGTGGCCCATATGCTAAAGATCAAAGAAAAAGCAAAACACCGCAAGGAGGAAAAGTGTCGCGATATCGCGACATGTTGCATTTTCGCGGTCCAAAGCAAAGAGAAAGAGCAAGGAGGAAAAAGTGTCGCGATATCGCGACATGTTGCATTTTCGCGGTTCAAAGCGAAGAGAAAGAGCAAGGGGGAAAAAGTGTCGCGATATCGCGACATGTTGCATTTTCACGGTCCAAAGCAAAGAGAAAGAGCAAGGAGGAAAAAGTGTCGCGATATCGCGACATGTTGCATTTTCATGGCTAAGAGCAACAAAAAGGAGCAAGGAGGAAAAGTGTCGCGATATCGCGACATGTTGTATTTTCAGGCTAAGAGCAACAAAAGGGAGCAAGGAGGAAAAAGTGTCGCGATATCGCGACATGTTGCATTTTCACGGCTAAGAGCAACAAAAAGGAGCAAGGAGGAAAAAGTGTCGCGATATCGCGACATGTTGTATTTTCACGGCTAAAGAGAAGAGAAAGAGCAAGAAGGAAAAAGTGTCACGATATCGCGACATGTGTTCATTTTCTGGCTAAAGAGAAGAGAAAGAGCAAGGAGGAAAAAGTGTCACGATATCGCGACATGTTGCATTTTCAGGCAAAGAGAAGAGAAAGGAGCAAGGAGGAAAAGTGTCGCGATATCGCGACATGTTGCATTTTCAGGCTAAAGAGAGAGAAAGGAGCAAGGAGGCAAAAGTGTCGCGATATCGCGACATGTTGCATTTTCGCGGCTAAGAGCAAAAAAGAGAGCAAAGAGGCAAAAGTGTCGCGATATCGCGACATGTTGCATTTTCACGGCTAAGAGCAACAAAGAGAACAAAGAGGCAGAATGTCGCGATATCGTGACATGTTGCATTTTCATGGGCAGAAGAGCAAAGCAAGAGACGGATGTCACGATTTCGTGACATGTCTCATTTTTGTGGCGGGAGGCAACAAAAGAGCAAAGTAAGAGACGAATGTCACGATTTCATGACATGTCTCATTTTCACGGCTGGAAGCGACAAAAGAGCAAAGCAAGAGACGAACGTCACGATTTCGTGACATGTCTCATTTTCACGATGGGAGGTAGCAGAAGAGCAAAGCAAGAGACGAATGTCGTGATTTCGTGACATGTCTCATTTTCGTGGCTGGAGGCGGCAAAAGAGCAAAGCAAGGAAAGAATGTCATGATTTCGTGACACGCCAGCTGTAAAGGAATAGAGTATATTTTTGGCAACTGGGGACATGCACTGACATCAGGTGCTGATTTTTGAAGAATGGTCTGTTGATTATAACCTGGCAGGTCCGCTGGATGATTGCAGAATAATAGGCTCATCTAAAATTAGCCAGAAGGAAATCTATCCAATCTACGGGAAATCCGTTGTATATTATTAGAAACTGCAGACAATTACTTGTAATTGATTGAAGAAATTAAATGTACGTAGTAGAAGATACTCTTTTTAGGGTATAAATAGGAGTGAGTCGACCATGAAAAGAGGTCGGCTCTTGGACGTTTACAAGCTTGATGTACATGTACTGGATTACAAGCAATAAAATATTTCTTCTTCTGGCTTCCGAAACTTCGTGTGCAAGTGTATGTATCTGGTGTTTTAACTTTTATTCATTCTAAGTTTTATAATGTATCTGTTCTGAAATCTGGACTGTGCACGTATAAATCTTGTTTCTAGAGTTGAACATTAAAATATATTTACATGCTTTTAGACGAACATCTAAAAGTCACACTCAAGAATTCATGTTTTCTATAAAGAAGATATAAAGAAAACTCGAAAGTAGTAATCTGCATCATCAATGTTTGTTGTTGTCTAATCTGTACCATGAGAAAAGTTCTAGCTTAGGCTATATTTCCCTTATCTCTTGTTCCCCTTTTCTCTAAAAAACTCAAAGGAACCAGCCTTCTCTGGAGACTAGACAGATGATCTCAAGCAAGATCTGTCTATTCAATGTTGGCAAAGTCTAAGGCGCAACACTATTAACCGAAGGCAGATTTTGTTCCAACAAGACCCAAAATTAGGGCTTCGTATTA
>JAQPPZ010006828.1:0-11646 GCA_028583015.1 Wollemia nobilis
ATGATGAGCACCAGAAATGCTCATATTTTGTACATACTTCTTGGATCAATATGCGACTGTATAATAAGGATTGCGTGCTTTTATAAATGATTATATAGATATTTGATATAATTATGTGTGTTATCTAATTTGTGTGCTTTTAGTATATTTTGTGGAATTGTAGTTGATTTAGTTAGATTTGGAACAGTCGAGGTCCTTTCGATGGACCTGGCACTTTATTTCATCGAAAGTCAATGGAGAGAACATAGGCACCTCCCTGCAGTTGGAAGGTGCCAATTGAACATAGGCGCCTCCCTGTAGTCGGAAGGCACCAATTGAACACAGCGCCTCCCTACAGTCGGAAGGCACCGATTGAACATAGGTGCCTCCCTATAGTCAAAATGCGCCAAGTGAAAACAAGTGCCTCCTTGCAGTTAGAAGGCACCAATTGGACATGGGCACCTCCCTGCAGTCAGAAGGTGTCATCTGAATGCAAGCACCTCCCTATAGTCAGAAGGCGCCAACTAAATATCAGTGCCTCCCTATAGTCGAAAGGCGCCAACTAAATGGTAGAACCTCCCTACAGTCGAAAGGTGCCACTGATTCTTTTCCCGTTGACCAGACTCGAAGGACGTGGATGACAGCGACTGGTGCAGTTCTAGCTCTGCATCATGCAGAGCTAAATTGGAGATAGCACCAACATATCAAAACATCTTATGGGTGCCAGGAAAAGCACAAGTCAAAATGAACACGCCGCCATCAAAATAGAATGCCAGACATCGATTGCATTCGCCAGACTATTCTAATTTAGTCTGGGAAGAATCGACTATTGTAACCACTTCTATAACAGAAGTTTTGTGGGTGTGTTATATAAACACATGCAGATCATTCTGAGAAGATATATAGCGATATAGAAATACTTAAGAGTGACATTGTAATGTGTTGATAAATATATTTTAGTTACAAAAGTTCTAAAAGAGCGTGTTCGATTGGGAAGAAGCTGCTAGAGCCTAGGCCCACACCAAGCCAGTATTTCTTCCCTATTTCCTTTCTATTTATTTATTAGTTTATTTCTTTCATAGAATGTTCATTAATTTACTAGTTTTAGTATTTGCAGTAGGTTTATTTCTAGGAATGTGCATTAGATTTATTTTTGTATATTTATTTATGTTCTTCTTACGTAATTTATTGAGGAGTGTGGGAATGATTGACAACCATCTCAAAAACACCCCCCAAATGTAGGATTAGCAGACTCACCCTCCAGTGGTATTGTTGTAACCTAGTTTCGACTCTTTGCAAGTTTACAAAGCTCCTTGGGTTGATAATTAAATGCACGGGCATGTGACAAAAATAGGAAACCATTCACCTTGTTTGGTCCGCAACATTTTGGCACCATTTTGGAGGAAGCATCTCAATTAGATTACCTACAATACCCTGAAACCTTCACCTGACCTTGCATGAGTTCTTCTAGAAGAAGAGGACCTGACGGTCGCTTTATAAGAACTAATCCATCAGGACCTGAGTCAACCGAGCATTTTGGATTTGAGCTAGACCCGTCCGACCTACCAGTAGTCCATTGGAGTGAGGAACCGCACTTTGTGCAAAGTGCCACCTCATCCCATCAACAAGGGGACGAACGAATCATCACAAATCCCCTGTTTAATAGGACTCCTCTAGAGGAAGCCCTATTGTGGAAGGTTGTGGAGGATCAGACGATCTCGCTAGACAACCTTAGAGCATTGACTCAAAAAGTTTTAAACGACCGGAAGGCCATAAACATTGCATTAGAAACCACATTTCCTAAAAAAATGGCAGATAACGATGAAGTCTTGTCTGGATTTATTTTCCTCATAGAGGAGGGAGTAGGAGATACAAAAATGAAAAACATATCCCCTGCTCACCTCCCGTCCTTCAGAGGACACCCGACCGAGGACCTTGACCTATTTTTATTTAAATTTGATGTTTTGTGTAGGTCTGTGGATTACAAATCAAATGCATAGAAGTTGAAATTATTTCCTTCCACATTAGACGATGCAGCTCTACGATGGTTCATCGATCTAGGAGACAAACACATCACCACCTGGGACTAGATGAAGATGCTCTTTTTAGAGCAATATCAGGATTTCAGGAGAGCAAGAGACTCCAGGGAGGAGGTCCTGAGCATGACACAAATAGAAGATGAGTCTCTCGAGGAGTATTGGGAGAGATTCACCTTTAATCTTCAACGGTCCCCTCACTCGAAGATATCCGATAAGTCCCTCAAAAGTATCTTCTTGAGGGGACTTACCAATGAGTCACTAGAGGCTCTCAACATGATCTCTGGAGGTGATGTCTATCAGCATGCTATGGACGACATCCAAAAATTATGTCAGAACTACTCGAGAAGGCGAGGCAAAGTCACCCCCAGGACCATGAAGGCGACTGCTTCAGTCACCAAAATAGAGATAGGCAACATGCTAGAGGATTTGAAGAGTGAAATGCTTTCATCTCTAGCATTGCAGATGGATACGCTGCTCTTAGAAAATAAGAAACAAGAAAATGATGCAACATTAGCCTATTTCTACCCAAAATGTAGAGGATGGCATGCAAATAATGCATGCCCAAAAAACAAGGTCAGAGAATGCACAGTTTGTAGGCTGAATCATAAAACTTGTTTGTGCCCACAACTGCCTAGTAAACAGGAAGCGAATGAGAGCATGGAGGCCTATTTCATAGGCAATAGGAAGAGTTGGCCACAGCCCCTCATGGGGAATATGCCAATCGGAATGCCAACATATGGGGGAGGGTCATACATGCACGAAGGACCCCCTCAACCACCTAATATGGGGTGGTGGGGACCGTCACCCTAGACGAACACACCCCCAACAACATTCCTGAATTAGCAGCCATGGATGCCATATCCATATCTTGGGAAACAGTGGAGAGGCCACAATGCATGGAATCAAACTCCACAAAACGTAGCTCCTACTCACATCCAACAGAACTTACCAGCATTGCCAGCAGTGCGACCTGCACAGCTACCAGCACAATCGACAGTAAACCCAAACAATAGAGTAAATCAATCGACATACAATGTAGAAGGTGAGATGTACCATATGTACAATATTCAACTTAGATCAGGTAGATAGCTAGGAGTAGAGACTCTGCCTCTGGTAGAAGAGGAGGAAGAAATGGTAGAGATACCTCCACTGGTAGAAGAGGAGGCAAAAATAGAAGAGACACCTCTGGTAGAAGAAGGAAAAGCACTTGAGAGAGCGGAGGCTCCATTTCCTAGCCGACTGTAGGAACAAAGAAAAACAACGCAGCTAGAATTTGACATCTTGTCGAGCTTGAAGAATCTCATGGTAACAATCCCATTATTTCAAGTAATTCAAGACGTCCCCATTTACACCAAGGCAATTAGAGAAATTTTTCTAAGGAGACCGGGGCAGAAGGTTACCCAGACTATCAACATCATGGGTAAACTAGCAGACCTAATGATGGGTAGAACACATCATCCAAAGTATGTAGACCCAGGAAGCACAGTGCTGATCATAAAAATTAGAGGATATTCCCTGTCCAACACACTGGTTAACCTCAGGGCAGCCATCAACGTGATGCCTCAAGAGACCATGTAGAGGCTGTGGCTCATGAACCTGAAGCCAACCACGATAGTGCTGTAGTTAGCCGATCGATCAATCGTGGTGCCAAAAGGAATGCTGGAAGATGTGATCATAATAGTAAGTGCATGGGAATATCCAGCTGACTTTCTAGTTTTGCAAACCAAGACCAGGCTGGGCGGTTACCCGCTCATTTTGGGGAGGCCATTGCTAGCAACAAATAATGCCTACATCAGCTGTCAAGATGGGCTAATGACCATCTCCAATGGGAAAAACATCAAAAGGCTGACCATTTCACCACCAGCTCAGTCTATGGACTCGGTAGAAGAACCCAGGATCACCGAGCATGGAACTACGGAGTTGTCCATAATCCAACCGGTGATGACCTTGGAGGAGGTGGCAGAAGAGGACAAGGATGGTGCTATCGTGGATTTTATCCATGGAGAATCATCCACCTCTACACCTAGATTGTCGTTAACTGGTGCCCAAGATCAGCACATCCAACAAATACACGTTGGACCAGGGAGGACATTAAACGTCAATAGTAGGTTGATGCCCATATAGCTAGAAAAATTGGAAGAGCTTCTGGTAAAGCACCAGCAAGAATTTGCATGGGACTACATAGATATGCATGGCATCAGCCCGGAAATATGTACCCATCGGATTTACTTAGATGACCAGGCAACTCCTAGTCGGCAGCCACAAAGAAGGATGCACCCAGTAATGAAAGACATTGTCAGAGAGGAACTGCACAAACTTCTATCTATTGAATTCATATATCTTATTTATTACAGTGAATGGGTATCACCATTAGTGGTGGTCCCCAAGAAGAACGAGAAATGGCGGATCTGCATAGACTACCAGGCATTGAACAAGGCGACTAAGAAAGACCACTTCTCACTCTCGTTCATCGATCAGGTCTTGGACACACTCTCAGGAAGAAAATACTTCTCCTTTCTAGATGGATTCAGTGGTTACAACTAGATCCAGATAGGGGAAGAATATCAAGATAAAATAATGTTCACCTATCCATGGGGAATGTTTGCCTATAAGGTATTACCTTTTAGACTGTGCAACGCACTGGCCACATTTCAAAGGACGGTGCTTAGTATATTCTCTAATATGATAGGAGATGGGGTGGAAGTATACATGGATGACTTCATCGCCTATGGAGAAACATTCGAGGAGTCAATGACAAATCTGGAAAGAGTGCTCGACAGGAGCAAGGAAAATCATTTGTCCCTTAGTAATGAAAAATGTTTTATGATGATGTAGGAAGGCATTGTGTTAGGACACCACCTCTCTGTAGAAGAGATAAAAGTAGACAAGAGGAAGATCGAGGTCATCAAAGACCTACCTAGCCCCATAACATAGAAAGAGATAAGAAGTTTCCTTGGTTCAGTCGGGTACTACCAACGATTTATCATCGAATTTAGTAAGATTGCCAAACCACTGCACACCCTACTTTCTAAGGACGTAGAGTTCAATTGGATGGGAGATTGCGAAGAAGCATTCCAATTGCTAAAAGAAAAATTGATATCTACACCGATCTTGAGAGGACCGAATTGGGCCATACCGTTCCATATTTACTGTGATGCATCTAACGGTGCAATCGAAGCAGTCCTCGAGCAAAAATATGGTGAAGAATTCTACGCCATCTATTATGTCAGTAAAAACTTGGTAGGAGTGGAGCTCAACTATACAGTGACAGAAAAAGAATTCCTCGTAGTTGTCCATGTAATAAACAAATTCTGTCACTATATAATGGGATACAAGGTCTTCGTCCATGCGGACCACGCGGCTATTAGGTATCTGATGAGCAAGCCATCCATTGGTGGCAGAATTATTAGATGGTTGTTGCTATTGCAGGAATTTGACATTACTATAGTCTATAAATTGGGCAAGGACAATGTCTTGGCAGATTTTTTGTCTAGATTAATACCAGTAGAACATCAAACAGTGGAAGACCAGTTTTCAGATGAACATTTGTTCGCTATTAGTGAACAAACCTCATGGTATGCAGACATAGCCAATTACTTGGCCACCGGAAGGACCTCACCTGCTCTCTTCTTTCGAGAAAAGTAGGCGATCATAGAGAAGAGCGCATCATTCCTTTGGATGGATGGTCTCCTATTTAAAATAGGATGGGACCAAATTATAAGAAGATGCATAGCAGAACAAGAGTTTTTAGAAGTGCTTAAGGCATGTCACGCTGAGCCATGTCACGCTGAGCCATGTGGAGGACACTTTGCAGGGAAGCAAACTGCCTACAAAATCCTGTAGGCTGGGTATTTTTGGCCCACTCTGTTCAAAGATGTGGCAACATATACCAACAAGTGTGATGAGTGCCAGAGGATGGGTTGACCAACCCATCGAGATGAAATGCCCCTACAGCCCCAGGTACATCTGGAACCTTTTGATAAATGGGGCATGGATTTCATGGGACCATTTAATCCACCTTCAATGGGAAGGAGGTTTATTTTGGTCTGCATGGATTATGTCACCAAATGGGTGGAAGTGCAGGTATTAAGGGACTCAAAGGAAAGAACAGTCATTGACTTCTTATTTTCTCATATTTTCACATGATTTGGGGTTCCTTGGGAGATAACAATAGATCGAGGGCCCCAATTCACCTCCAAATTGATTGAGGAGGTGATGGAGCAGTATAGAGTTTAGCAGAACAAAACCACGCCCTACCATCCGCAGGTGAACGGGCAAGTAGAAGTGACAAACAGGGAGATAGAAAACATCCTGACCAAAATCATGTAGCGACACAAGAAATATTGGGCCACACGGTTTTCGAAGGCAGTTTTGGCATACAACACCATGTGGAAATCCACCACAGGATGCACACCTTTCCAACTGGTCTATGGGAAAAATGCGATGATGCTCATCGAGTTCAAAATTAAAACTCTGAGGACGGCTTCAGAATTAAATTTGAGCTTGGACGAAGCTCAAAAATAGAGGATTCGCCAGCTAGATTAGCTAGACGAAATCTGACTACATGCTTTGCATAGGACAAATATTATATAGAAGTAGAGGAAGAAGTGGCATGATAACCACATCAAGCTAAAGAAGTTCCAGGTAGGGGAATTGGTGCTATTATACGATTCTGGTTCTAGGAAAGGAAGGGCAAACTTATGCAGAGGTGGATGGGGTCGTATGACATGGCAGAACTCATTAAGAATGGGACGATGCACGTCAAGACAATTGACGACAGCAACACCATGTTCATAGTCAATGGCCACCGACTACGCCCCTATAATACGTCCGAAACGTTATAGGTGGAATCTAGAGTAGGCGTGGGGGAGACCCCATCTTGCTAGATTTGGACCGAACTCTCACAGGTGAAATGGTGGGCACAAAAGTGCTCACCCAATTTGTTTAGTTAGTTATAGTTTTTAATGTGTTTTTTTTGTAGGTACGACGCCCGCATGCAAGCTACAGGCATCCTAACCCAAGGCCTAACAGGCACGGAACAGGTCTAACTGCCTTTATTTTATTTTCTTTTTCGGTTGCTTTTTGCAGGTGGAGGACTTGATAGCACGAGGGATAGGTATCTGGGAAACCAGGCCTGATTCAGCTCAGCATTCCAACACCATATCGTAGATAGAATCTAGGCAGCAAAAAAAAAAATTAGGAAGGTCTGATCACCCTTCTTCCAGTCAAATCGCCAATCCCACAGGAAGGCACCTTACTACATCCAGAAGAAGGCGCCAATGCAAGAATAAGGCACCTTACTATAGTCAGAAGGCGCCTGTCTAGAAGAAGGTGCCTTACTACAGTCAGAAGGTGCCCATCAAAAAGAAGGTGCTTTGCTGCAGTCAGAAGGCGCCTCCCACATTGGGAAGACGCATGCAAGCAAGAGCACCTCCCACCAATCAAAAGGCATCAGAAGGTGCATCCGTTTGAAGATGAGCACTGAAAACACCGAAAGGCACTACATGGACACCATCCACATGGGGAAGGTACCAAATAACACATCCCATGTGCAGCATGTACATCGATCGGATGCCTCGAGTGGAACAAAGCATCACATGTATAAGCATCATCAAATACCCCTCCCTTGTGTCACAAGTCAGCAAATCAGCAACTGCCATGACAACTGAAATGCCAAATTAGGTACTTGCATATTAAATCAAATATTTTATATAATTGTTTATAAATACGCAGTACCAAAAAATATAGTTGTCATAAAGATCGTATCCCCCCATCGTGGGAATCATGTGCCAATGATAAGGTGCCTTCCATAACTACTAGGGTTAGGCATATTTTCTATAAGAAGGCGCCTTCCTGTAGCAAGAAGGATAGAAAAATATATAGCACCGAAAGGTGCCATGGGAGGAAGGTCCAAGAACCATGCGATCAAGAAGAACAAACCCAGTGACACTGATGGAATTAGAGGGGTAGTGAAGATTCGAAGTCGAGGGGTGGCTCGAATACTGCACCCTGGTCAGTTAGGGCCAGGATGTGGAGGTAGCTAGGGAATTCGCCACCTCTTTGAGGGGCGATGTGGCCCAAGTACGAGGGGTGGAAATTCCAGTCACCCCTAAGTTCATCTCATAGGTGACTAGATTGCCTCTCACGGGGGAATGTGCATACAAGGGCGGAGTGCTAAAGCTATACATCGAAATACTGCTGCCAGGAGGGAACATGCAGATAGAAAGAGAGGGGTTACTCAAAAGCAGTCTCCCCATGGATATACGAAAGATGTTCAAGTAGATTGCTTGATTCTTCACATGCACAGGGAAGTATACACATCTGAACATCAATCATGTGCACTTCCTCAATCACCTAGTTCATGGGAGGAGAATAAATATACCCTTCTATCTGGTGACTACTCTGAAGAATGAAGCAGCTCGATACCAGAAGGGGGCATCGTCCGCCCTAGCCCACCATGGGCTGATATCAGCATTAGTCTGCCACACAGAAACATAGAGACAAAACAACAACACAAAGGGATATGGTGGCCAAATAGAGCAACACAATGCGGTTTCCAAACTAGGGCAAGCATCCCCTATAGAGGAGATAGCAAACATCGGGCAATTGGCGTTGCCCTATTTTATAGGAAGGGCAGAATAGTCACCGATGCCCGTAGACATAGAGGATAGAGGGCATTCCCCAGTGCTTGAGTATAAGGAGGAAGGAGCGCCATCCAATGGTGGTGAAGATGAACCAATTCCCAGGAGGAAATGTCTACGATAATTCCTCTCAATAGAGGAAGAATAAAGTGACACAGAGATAGACATCACCGCCCAAACCCTCCATGAATTAATGAACCAGATCCCATAGAATGAGGAAACTTTCAGGAGCAACGACCAGATCAATGCGGCCTTGGAGGAAGTGCTCAACTGGAAAACCTATTGCTGGATGACACAATAAATTTTGGAGGATTGCCATAACCAGCATCAAAAGGAATTAGAGGAAAAGGATAGAAGAATCGCTCAGCTCGAGTAGCTGGTCCAGTAGATGCAAGAAGAAAATCAAATACTTCATGGCAAAAGAACAACAAGATAGGAGGCGGCCACTCAAACTGATTAGGAGAAGCAGTGCCGACAAACTCTCCCACATCCATCGAAAGAGTATTCTCTTCGGGGGAGATTTGATTAGATGCCAAACAGAGCAGCCCAAAGGCAGGGGAGGAATCCTCTGTTTTTAGGGTTGAAGAAGACAAAAGTCCTACAATGCCCCCTGTCATTGTCCTGAGTGACACAAAGTAGGATGAAGGCCTTTAGATAAGACCAAAGGATACGAAGGACCTCCCCAGGCCTGAAGAAGGAGAAGAGCCTGAGGGGTCGATACCAGGAAGATAGGAGGATGAATCACCCCCGAAGATAACAACACAACCGATCCTTCAGAGTGAAGAGAAGTCCTCAAAAAAGAAAGAAGAGACCCCTGTCCGAGCCGCCATATTTTCTGCAGAGGCCAAGGCAAAAATGCCCAGGACGGCTCGACAGAAGGCGAAAGTAACCTTTGTCGAGTTAGAAGAGGATGAATGGGATATGCAGTCATTCACCGAAAGGCAAAAATATTTCGAGCAGTTGTGCAAAGAAATGAAAGCAGACAAGATGGCCAGGAAGGCATCTTCGAGGATAAAAGGAGATTTTGGCATCTGCATGAATCCGAAAAAAAATAGCCAGTTTTGGGACATCTATGGTTCATCCCAAGGGCGGCCTTCCATGATGAGGAAGTATTTGGAACGATGGGGAGTCTATGGCCCACAATTGGAGTCCACTACAATTGCAAAGGAAAATTTAGGGCTTACCCTTGAAGTGGCCAGATTATACAAAGCCCAAGTAGTGCCTTCCAGAGAGGATAACTCAGATATTCCTCTGGATATGGTCAAACCTCTAGATGTCAACCTCTGGCAAGCTGCCGAAGTTGCATTTCAATTAGCAATAAAAATGCTAGCTATACCACCACCAGTAGCGGTTAGAATAAGAAGGGGACAATTAACAGTCGTAGTTTCCCATAGGCAGAGGAGAACCACACCTTCACATGTCGGCACGAAAAGACAAACTCGGGCCATAGGGGCAGCCGAATCTTCCAAGATATGGCGATGATGAAAAAGTCTGAGGGCTACCTATAGTTTGGATGCCATGAGGGCATGGCATATGTTAGGCATGGGGGGATGATGAGCACCAGAAATGCTCATATTTTGTACATACTTCTTGGATCAATATGCGGTTGTATAATAAGGATTGCGTGCTTTTATAAATTATTATATAGATATTTGATATAATTATGTGTGTTATCTAATTTGTGTGCTTTTAGTATGTTTTGTGGAATTGCCATTGATTTAGTTAGATTTGGAATAGTCGAGGTCCTTTCGATGGACCTGGCACTTTATTTCATCGAAAGTCAATGGAGAGAACATAGGCACCTCCCTGCAGTCGAAAGGTGCCAATTGAACATAGGCACCTCCCTACAGTCGAAAGGTGCCAATTGAACACAGTGCCTCCCTACAGTCGAAAGGTGCATATTGAACATAGGTGCCTCCCTGCAGTCGGAAGGTGCCAAGTGAAAACAAGTGCCTCCCTACAGTCAGAAGGTGCCAAGTGAAAACAAGCACCTCCCTGTAGTTGGAAGGTGCCGATTGGACATGGGTGCCTCCCTACAATCAGAAGGCATCGTCTGAATGCAAACACCTCCTTGCAGTCGAAAGACGCCAAACCAAATACAGTGCCTCCCTACAGTCAGAAGGTGCCAACTAAATATCAGCGCCTCCCTACAGTTGGAAGGCACCAACTAAATTTGTGTGCCTCCCTACTGTTAGAAGGTGCCACTAATTCTTTGCCCATTGACTAGACTCAAAGCACATGGATGACAACGACTGGTGCAGTTCCAGCTCTGCATCATGCTGAGCTAAATTGGAGATAGCACCAACGTATCAAAACATCTTACGGGTGCTAGGCAAAGCACAAGTCAAAATGAACACGCCGCCATCAAAATAGAATGCCATACGTTGATTGCATTCGCCAGACTGTTCTAATTTAGTCTGGGAAGAATCGACTGTTGTAACCACTTCTATAATAGAAGTTCTGTGGGTGTGTTATATAAACACACGCAGATCATTCTGAGAAGATATATAGTGATATAGAAATACTTAAGAGTGACATTGTAATGCGTTGATAAATATATTTCAGTTACAGAAGTTCTAAAAGAGCATGTTCAATCGAGAAGAAGCTGCTGGAGCCTGGGCCCACTCCAAGCCAGTATTTCTTCCCCATTTCCTTTCTGTTTATTTATTATTTTATTGCTTTCATATAATGTTCATTAATTTACTAGTTTTAGTATTTGCAGTAGGTTTATTTCCAGGAATGTGCATTAGATTTATTTATGTATATTTATTTATGTTCTTCTTATGTAATTTATTGAGGAGTACGAGAATTATTGACAACCATCTCAAAAACACCCCCCAAATGTAGGATTAGCAGACTCACCCTCCAGTGGTATTGTTGTAACCTAGTTTCAACTCTTTGCAAGTTTACGAAGCTCCCTGGGTCGATAATTAAATGCATGGGCATGTGACAAAAATAGGAAACCATTCACCTTGTTTGGCCCGCAA
>JAQPPZ010006829.1:0-115138 GCA_028583015.1 Wollemia nobilis
TGTAGACACAAAAATGACACCAATCCGATTATGTGACTGCAAACACTGATCGCTTTGACACGCACAGCCCCCAAGGCAGCCCTCAGAGGTTAAACAGTGGTCATAACCACTTTTATAGCAATTTTGTAAGGTCAAAAGGCAATTTGGCACATTTAGGCACTTTGCTCAGTATTCGTCCCACCCAAGGATGAATTCTAACTGGGATCCATCTCACCCATGGATGAATTCTGAAATCATCTTTGGTCAGGACAAATTCTAGGTTTAATGGGCAAAAAGAAGAATGGCGCCAAGTGGCATCCGAGGACAGTCAATTATTGCCTCTTGCCGTGCATGCACGTGTAGGTGGTTATATTGGCCATTGGAAGACTGTCACAAGGGTAGTCATGGAAGCCCAAGTCAAGGAGGAGTCTCCTCCCTCTTAGGAAGGCATGGCCGCCACATGGCATCCCTACATGCCCATCCAAAAGAGACCCCCAAGGTCTATAAATTTGTGGAATTTCCCACCCAAAAGGAGACAGGTTGGAGGCATTTTCAAGCAACGAAGTGCTGCCAAATTGAACACCCCATTGCACCCCTTTTCGATTCACCTTTTCACATCCTTAATCTATTTTGCAAGAGAGGTTATTGGGTGGATTTTGGAAGTGTGGATCTGGACCTAAACCCAACATTCGACCACCTTAATCCACCAATTTGCCGACACCACATTCCAAGATATTTTGGGCCCTTCCCTAGTGGATTGGCGCCAAAATCAAGTTCCAACGGGGGGCGGCCCGCTTGGGCACCCCACACCTTTTTGTTAGTTTCATTTTAATCTATTCGATCATTATTTTTTTATCCTACATTACACTTTATGTTGTTTAGATAGTTCACAATCTTGATTTCAGAAGACCTTTATCAAATATTATCATGCTTTTGTCGCTTTAGTTGTCCCACTAACTTGCAGGTAACAACATCAAAATTCTCGATGATGGAGGTCAAATTGGGAGAATCCGACCATCTAGGTCATCCCAAAATGGCCCCAATTACTTAACCCATTTTTTTGTAGGTGTTTTGGAGATCCCGAGGTGTGAAATTTGAGTGGCATCAACTCGACATCCTAACACAATCGAATTCATCCCACTCAGGGACGAATAACAGTCGAATTCATCCTGCCCAAGGACGAATTATAGTTGAAAGCAGATTGGCTGACTGTTTCAATGGTAGTGCCCCTCTGGTAATGTATTCTGACCTCTGTCAGATTTGCAAGTCATTTAGGATCATTTCATGCATCATTTTAGTCAGTCTTAGGCATACATCTTTCATTAATTTCAAGGAACAAACTTTTCCTATTTGCAGTAGGTGCTACTAACTCTTTTGTTGTTTCTTTGAATGCAGGAGGAGCAGCAAGAATCGAAGATCCATCAACGCAAGCGACGACAACACTTTGGCCCACCCATTTCAAATGTGGGCATGCGGAAGGAGGAAGACTAAGTCACAATTGTAACCAAAATCTATTTAACACTCCTAACCCCTAAAAAGGGAGGAGACATCTTTGTAATCGAGGTTAAAGAGTTAAATAAAAGGGCTGTGATTTCTCTAAATTCTTGTATCTCATTTCAATTTGCCTCTTTCGTTTAATGCACTTTACATTTTAGGACTTAAGCATTAGTTTTGATTTTGAATGCATCGAAATAGTCTTTCTTTCAAAAATTCCGAAATCTCATGCTTTCAGTGGCGATCACGGTGGGACTCTGTCCCATGTTTTTTTTAAGATCAAGTAACTGATCCATTTGTGTGTTTGGTGCTTGACAGGTACCATTTTTTTTAAAGCAGACTGTTATTCATCTTTCCCTGCGGTGAATACTTTACTGTAATTCGTCTGACCTTGAGACGAATTCAAATTCGTCTCAGACAGGGACGAATTCTATTTTGTAATTCATCTCACAGAGGGACGAATTTTTGTCTGTAAATTTTCAGAGCCGAGGATCAAAAATAGAAAGTCTGGGCAGAAAATAGGTAAGGTTCCAAAACTGTCCCTATCATTTTTTTGATTTTATGTTTCTATTTTTTTGTCAAATTTTGCTTGCTTGGGGAAAGTTGGTTGCTTGCATGTTTCAATTTTAATTAAAATAAACCACACACACATCACGTGGTATCTTTAAACCAAGGAGCTAGTCATAAGACCCCAGCCCTTGATCAAGACCAACGGTGGGTTCATCACCACCTTGGCTTGATTTTGCATCCATTTCCCCGATTGTCACTGTTGTTAGGCATAAATCCTGATGAAATCTGATCGAGTGTCACTGGGGTGATTCCCAGCGTGCGAGGATAAGTCTTCTATGGTAGGTGTCATTAACAGGATAATCCCCCTTTCGTACCGCCTATGTTCCACGTACCATCTACTCTCATGTACCTATAGTTTCCATCTCGTAAGGGCGGGTATATAGAGAGGTTGGTATATCGGTCCGGCAATGGTATATTGAAGGGGCGACCATTTATGGGAGTCATATGAGCCAAAATTCTGCATTTAAATGTTCTTCAAAACTTGCAAAAACAAAACAAAATCATCAAAATGCAATAGAACCAGTTTAGTACACACCATTAATCTTTAAAAGAGATAATCACCGTTTGTGTATGTGTGTGTTCATTTCTGGTTAGTGTAACAAAAAAAATTAGAAAAATCATAAACAAAAGATAAAAATCTATGCATTTTGTCACTCGCTCCAAAATCTCCAAGGATTCCCACAGTCGCTTGGTCATCCCCAAAAGGCCCCAAATGTGTCCATGAACCCTTTGGTCAACCCAAGAGCACCCCAAAGGTGCCCATAAGTGATGCAGGAG
The DNA here is from genome assembly GCA_028583015.1 of Wollemia nobilis. Lineage (NCBI taxonomy): Eukaryota > Viridiplantae > Streptophyta > Pinopsida > Araucariales > Araucariaceae > Wollemia > Wollemia nobilis. The sequence goes on from JAQPPZ010006829.1 coordinate 2,821, forward strand.
CATCCAACAAAATATGGGAAATATTATATTTTTCCCTAAATTTTAGTGCATCTTGTCGGGGCCATAACTTCTCAACCGTAGCTCCGATTGACGCAAAATTTTACAAGGAGTTAGTTGGGATAATTTTAAACAAATATAATTCCTTGGAATTCTATTTGTCCAAAAAAGTCAGTTTTCGAGGTCAAATTCCATCATCTAGTGCCCTGAAATTAGGTTTTAAATTTGATAACCTAAATTTTTATGCTTTTTGAGCTGTTCGGAGGTCAATATCTCCTAATGTATTTAGAGTTAGGACTTGAAACTTCATTTTTGTCTTATCTATTGTAAGAGGGATGTGCACCCCAATTTTGGGCCCCATATGACTCATTTCAATTTTAGGGTTTTTAGAGAGACATCGTCATGGTTCTCACCCGTAGCCAAGCCCAATCACGGGTAGATGCTATGGGGAATATCCAAGGAGGCACAAGTCACCTCCAGTATAGCCCCAAGGATTTTGTCATACCACCTTGGTGGCCTGACACATAAGGCAGACCCCTCCACACCTTAATGGAAAGGGACTATAGGGGCACCTCTTCTAGGGGCACTCCTGTTCAGCATAGCACCCAGCACACACCCTTACATGAGGGGTACATCCATAGGAGAGCTCCCTTAGATGCTTGCTATGAGTGGTCACCATGCGATGAAGCACTAGGTCAACATAGGGTTCGACGAGAGGAACCACATGATTACACTATCCCTCCTTCACCCCCTCTAGTTGTTAGGACTACAAGGACAAATCTAGAGAACAAGGCTCCTCAGGCAGGGCGAGCTAGCTTCGTCTGTCCCTTTTTCACTTATGAAAGAGATCATGAGGAAGACCCCTACCTTCCTCAAGAGCAATATACAGTGTGGAAGCAATACTCCTCTACACCTGCTATCTATCAAGACCACTCACTAAGGCCAAAACCCCAAGGGAATGCTGCTACCCCCAATAGAGGAAGGCAACCTATAAATATCTCATATCACCATGACCGAGATAGATATCTAGGAGAGGCATCTAGGCCTTCTAGACATGAGGCGATAGGACCAACTATCTTAGAATCTATCAAGCACATCGCACATCGGATGCAATTCATGCAGCTTGAGCTAGAGCAACTACATTTAGAGGAACTATACCATATTAACAAAGACCACCTTCAACGCTAGAAGGATGAGTTGTTCCAACACACTATGCAATAGAGGACTCCAATACCTCACACACATAAGACAAAACATTATGAGAGGCACAACCCCTAGGTGCGATACAAGTCTCCATGACCCTATCAAGCACCACCCCCGATGCCTCCTAGACATGAACGAGAGGCTACTCCTATAACCAATGATGGGTGCCTTCCTTAGGAACCCACTCAAGTTTATGGGCCACCCTTAGAAATGCATCAAGAAGCCTCTAAGGAATCAGAGTGAGAAGAAGAGTGGGATGAACTGCCCTACCAAGGCATGGGGGGTGCTATCTGGCCACCCCTCCATAGGCCCCAAGTTTCTCAACAAGAAACAACCAAAGAGGAGGAGCTCAAATCACCTGATACATGCAAAGTGCTAGAGCACTTCAAGTTGGTAGAGACCAAGATTTTGGAGCTCCCAAGTCCCAACTTACATGAGGATCATTTCGAAGAGGATCAACCTCTGATCGTAGGGCTACTTGATGAAGCAGTCTTCCATGTCTCAAAATCGCTAGATTCTGATGAGCTGGACTCACTGGTCGAAGGTGAGGATAAAAAAAGATGGCCCACAACAATCACATGTGACAACATCAAGACCCCATGGATATTGATGACACACTTCAATAGCTAAACATAAGGACAGGGCATGAGTGGCACGTTAATCCAACACAATAGAACCAACTATTAAATCCACCACTTTGGGCACACAAAGATCAACTTCCACCCAGAGATCCCATAGCAATATTAGTGCCAAGGGCAGATCCCGCCCTCATCTCCGCACATAGGGCCGATCCATTCATGCCAATACCTCCAGAGCCAGATCCGGAGTGCAAAGACCATCAAGCTAGGGGTACATCTATCCCTTGGAGAGCAAGCCAAAAGCTCCAAGGATTATCGCAATCACTTGGTCACCCAAAAAACTCCAAGGATTATCGCTATCGCTTGGTCACCCCAAAAGCTCCAAGGATTATCATAATCGCTTGGTCACCCCAAAAGCTCCAAGGATTATCATAATCGCTTGGTCACCCCAAAAGCTCCAAGGATTATCACAATCACTTGGTCACCCCAAAAAGCTCCAAGGATTCTTGCAATCGCTTGGTCAATCCCAAAAATGCTCCAAGGATTCTTGCAATCGCTTGGTCAATCCCAAAAATGCTCCAAGGATTCTTGGAATCACTTGGTCAATCCAAAAAATTCTCCAAGGACTCTTGTAATCGCTTGGTCAATCCCAAAAATGATCCAAGGATTCTTGCAATCGCTTGGTCAATCCCCAAAAATGCTCCAAGGATTCCTATAATCGCTTGGTCAATCCCCAAAATGCTCCAAGGATTCTTGCAATCACTTGGTCAATCCCCAAAATGCTCCAAGGATTCTTGCAATCGCTTGGTCAATCCCCAAAATGCTCCAGGGATTCTTGCAATCGCTTGGTCAATCCCAAAAACGCTCCAAGGATTCTTGCAATCACTTGGTCAATCCCAAAAATGCTCTAAGGATTTCCATAATCGCTTGGTCAAAAATAAAGAAATTCAAAATCCAAAAATCATCAAAAACAACAATTTTTTGCATCTCATTTCTAGGCATGCTCAAATTCATCAATAGAGAACTCGTCTCGCATCTCATCTTCATATTCACAAAAATTAATCCATCAAAAATACAAAAATACATAGCTACATTAAGCATTACATCCATACATTGCATATTTGTGGTCGTACAGGTCAAAGGCACCATAGGCTGTAATTGCTCTGCTAGTCCATCTGGTTCCACATTGTTCCATCTTATAAAACAAAAAAACAAATTCCATTTACTGCTTTTTACCACACTAGAGTCAGTGGTCTTATAATGTATCAAGAGTTTTCGTCTTTCAGTCATAATTTTTCTTTCTAGCCATGTACTATACCAAGTCAGGCAGATTTTACGAAGGTAGAGTTCTACTCGAATTACGCCTTGTTCCGTAACATCCCAACACAAATTAAAACACAAAAATTCCTAACTTTTGTGAAGGAAAGATGAAACCTGCACAATAATCCAGGTCACCATAAGCGAAACGGTTATCTTGCTCATCCCCCTGTGTTAATGACCCCAAGAATGCTGAGAGTTGGCAAAAGGACAAGCATCCTCCCTAACCAATCCCCTAAGAATCCCAAGTTCTCAATAGTTGCAAAACATCAAAAATTTGCAAAAAGTCAAAACACCAAAATTTGACATCCTACAGTGCACACATCAAAAGGCACAAACAATAGTGATTATCATCACTCCATATCCCAATCCCTTACTCAAAAAGAAAAACAAATAAAACAAAAATAAACAATGATTTTATCACTACAAGGGAGCAAGTATCCCAATACAATTAAAGAAAAGAAGGGAGTCAAACTTGACTCCCTGGAACTCTCAGCATTTCGACAGGTCATGAGGTAAGCCTCAATACCGGTTTGGTGGATAGCCTATCGGTCACAGGCGGTAAACTTTCCGCATGACGATATATCTATCACATTAACTTGTGTATAGTTCAATGTTTGCATGTGGATGAGCTAGCTTATGGTATCCTAGATAGCACAACAAATTAATCTAACTAAATACAATAAAGGAGTTAGTGGAGCTAATTAGGTGATCCTTAGTACAGGTTCGGTTGAAAGCCCATCTGGCACTGGTGGTATCCTGATAAATACCACATAAATGAACTCAATTGAACACACAGGGATGTGAAATAGCTTGGTCAAAAACAAGTCTGATTCATACCTTGTCCAAAAGTATTGTAAGATAAAGTATAGTCATGGCAAGTGAGTTAAAATCGTCTGAGTCTTAGAAAACCTTAGCTACATTTCTAAACCAACTGTGCTACTTTTCATCTTTGCCATACCATCAAAAAATGCAAAAAAAGAAAAACCACATGTATACATAAAAATTCATTCATCATAGCAATCGCCTAAAAACAAATAACAGAGTTCTAAACAGTCTATGGTGCCATAGCCAAACATCACAAATTCCATTCATCCATTTCATTTCTGCATATCACATATAAATAAAAAACATTTGCATTCATCTGAAAGCATGAGATTTCGGAAGAAAGAAATACTAAAGTGCAATGAAAACAGAACTAACTCGATGCATGAAATAGGAAGAACGTAATCAAATTGAGACAATATATAAAGAGAAAGCAGGAGCACAGCCCTTTTATATTAATTCCAAACTCAGTTACAAATCATCTCCTCCCTTTTCAGGGGCTAGGAGTGTTATCATGTCTTGGTTACAGTCGTGATTAGTGATCCCTATTTTGCATGCCCACATTTAAAATGGGCGGGCCAGAGTGTTGCCGTCGCTTACGATACTGAATCCTTGCTTGTTGTTTCTCCTGTGATCAAAGAAACACAGAGACGTTAGTAACACCTGCAACACAAGGACAAAATGTTTGACTTTAGAAATTAATAAGAACTACGTGCGAAAGATTGATTAAATACGTGCAACCCTGATAAAGACATGAAAACATCACCAAAACGTTGCTGCCAGTAAAATAATCGATGAAACTGATCGTTGTTACCTGCAAGTTAGCGAAGAACCAACATCGTAGATCATAGAATGTAATGCAAGATGTCTTCGATAGATATAGTGTAGAACTTATTTAAACAGCATACAGCGTGATGTAAAAAAAGACATGATAACAGATCTTATTTAAACAACATACAACGTGATATAAAAATATACGTGATAACAGAATAATCTAAGATGAAACTGAGAGCGTGCAGGGCACCCGAGCGGGCCGCCCGCTATTGAAAACATGACTTTGATGCCAATCCACTAGGGATGGGCCCAAAATCTAAGATAATGTGGTGTCGGAAAATTGATGGTTTACTGTGTCCAATGTCGGGTCTGAAGGTTCGGATTCACCTTCTAACAGCCACCAATAACCTCCCTTGCGAAAGAGATTACAAGTGTAGAAGAATGAATCAGAAAGGAATGCAATCAAGTCTCTAGTTTAGTAGCACTTTGTTGCGTTAAAAAATGCTTGTCAACCTCTCCTTCTAGGCGGGAAAGTCTGCCATTTTATAGACCCCTGGGGTCTCTTTAGAGGGGGCATGCAGGGATGCCACGTGGTGGCCATGCCTTCTCAAAAGGGAGGAGACTCCGCCTTGACTAGGGCCTACCTGACTGCCCTTGTGACAGTCTACTAACTGCCAATCTGCCAACCTACGCGTGCATACACATCAAGCGGCAATAACTGACTGTCTTCGGCTGCCACTTGTCTCACGTCTACTTTAAGTCATTTTAATGTTGCCTCTGAATGCCTTAATGTCTGCCTTTGAATGTTTTAATGGTGCCTTTGATTGGTTGAATGTCTGCTCTTGAGTATTTTAATGTCCGCCTTTGAGAAAATGCGAAGTTCGTCGCGATATCACGATGTCGCGATATCGCGACACTTCGGGTGAGGCTCCCCTTTGGGCTTTTGGTGTCGCAATTTCGTGACGTCGCAAAATCGCGACACCCTCAGCCAAGGCTCCCCTTTGGGATTTTGGTGTCATGATTTCGCAACATCGTGAAATCATGACACCCTCGGCCAAGGCTCCCCTTTGGGCTTTTGGTGTCGCGATTTCGTGACGTCGCAAAATCGCGACGTCACGATTTCGTGACACCCTCGGCCAAGGTTCCCCTTTGGGCTTTTGGTGTCGCGATTTCACGACGTCGCAAAATCGCGATGTCGTGATTTCACGACACCCTCGACCAAGGTTTGCTTTTGGGATTTGCCTTGCTTAAGGCTTGTTTTTGCTCAAGGTTTGCTTTTAATTAAAGTTTGTTTTTAATTAAAGTTTGCTCTTTCTTAAGGCTTGATTTTGCTTAAGGCTTGCTTTTAATTAAAGTTTGCTTTTAATTAAAGTTTGCTCTTGCTTAAGGCTTGCTTTTGCTTAAGGCTTGCTTTTGCTTAAGGCTTGCTTTTAATTAAAGTTTGCTCTTGCTTAAGGCTTGCTTTTGCTTAAGGCTTGTTAAAACGACCAACTTTGTTTTGTTTACTTTTCGACCTTCTAAACTACTGTGTAAGTGGCTAGGACCACTGTTTGACCTCTAAGGGCTTCCCTGAAAGCTGTGTGTGTCAATGCGATCAGTGTTTGTAGTCACATAATCAGATTGGTGATGTTTTGGTGTCTACAGATGCCCCTTTTTGGGAAGCGCTACGGGTGATGCAGTGCTGAGCAAAAATAGATAACCAAAGCACTAATGATTTAGGGTTTCTTGGTAACCTAACCAACTTTTGATGCCCCAAGTATGGGAAGGGCATGCATTCTTGAATCCTTGCTTCTGACGAGCTAAGGAATTTGATTTCAAGTGTTAACCTATTTTGGTGAGGTGTGACTTGAGCTTGGACATTGATCAGTCATGATTAGGCAAAGGGCATAACATTTTGTCCACAGGGGGAACCTTGTGTTCATGCTTCGAGAATGCCAAGTGTTTGATCAATTTGATGATTGCTTGTTTACTGCCCCAAGCAGGAGCATGATTGTCTTTGTCAATGATTATTTGAATGCATGTCATTACTTTGATTGGGTGTGTGCTTGTTGATTGGTGACTAAGTGTGACTACCCCCTCAAGTGACGAATCGATGAGGGAATGACCTTCATGAGAAAAGCGACGAGTCGCTTGACCCAAGATGACTTGTGCAAGGGTGCCTTTAGATGGTTTATCGTTAAGCATGTGCAATTTTTCCAACATTTGGACCTATTTTTGGTGGGTAGTTAACCCTTTTGGTGATGCCATAATGGGGTGAAATCATCAAAAACCCGTCTTCCTATGGAGCGGTCCAGCTATGGTAGCCTTCTTGGGGAAGTAGGAGAGTGACAATTTGATCCCCGACATCAATTTTTTATGCCAAGAGGTTAAGTGCAAGAGCACTTGTGTCCGGCAATGCTTATTACTATGTTTTTGTGTTACATTTTTGTGATGTTTTTGTTGTTTTGATTTTCTTTCTTTGTGTATATGTCATGATTTTATGTTATGCACAATGATTGATGTTGATGGATGCATGCTACTTTATATTTATGGATGCATATGGTATGATAAATGCGATTGTTGTATGTTGATTTTTGATGGATGCATATGTTGTGATGAATGCAAATGTTTTTGATTTATATGTGATATGCAGAAATGAAATGGATGGATAGAATTTGTGATGTTTGGCTATGGCACCATAGACTGTTTAGGACTTTGTGATTTTGTTTTTATGCGATTGCTGTGATGCATGACTTTGTATGTATACATGTGGTTTTTCTTTTTTTTGTATTTTATGATGGTATTGTAAGGATGAAAAGTAGCGCAGTTGGTTTAGAAATGTAGCTAAGGTTTTATGAGACTCAGACGGTTTTAACTTACTAGCCATGACTATACTTTATCTTACAAGACTTTTGAACAAGGTATGAATCGGACTTGTTTTTGACCAAGCTATTTCACATCCCTGTGTGTGCAATTGAGTTCATTTATGTGGTATTTGTCGGGATACCGCCGGTGCCAGATGGGCTTTCAACCGAACTTGTACTGAGGATCACCTAATTAGCTCCACTAACTCCTTTGTTGTATTTAGTTAGATTAATCTACGATGTTATCTAGGATACCATAAGCTAGCTCATCCTTATGCAAACATTGGTCTACACATATGCAAAGCGAATGTGACAGACATATCGTCATGCGGGTAGGATACCACCATTGCCAGATAGGCTATCAACCAAACCTGTAATGAGGATCACCTAGATGGTTTTCGAATGCTGAGAATTCCAGGGATTCAAGTTCAGGATATTTGTGGGCTGAATGATTTAGAAAGTTGCTCGTCTATATAGTGATGAAAATCACTGTTTATTTTCTATTAATTCTTTTTTTTTGAGCAAGGATTTTTAATAGTAGTGATAACCACTGTTATTTGATTTTGTATTTTGAGTATTGTGAGTTTGGGCTGGTGAGTGGCCTTGATCCTTGTGGACTTGGGGACGACTACGCATCCTTTGCAGGGATGTGTAGTATGAATCCTTATGACGTTAGGGACCAAGGGGGTGATGGAGATTATGCAGTAAGGGCATTGATATTTTAGGCCTTGGGGATGACTACCCATCCTGGTTAGGGGCGGATAGTACGAATCCTTACAACTTGGAGACCAAAGGTGAATGGAAAGTGTTAGGATGATGATTTGTTGGAATTTTGTTCGTGAATGGCATTGATCCTTTTAGGTCTTGGGGATGACTACCCATCCTTGGCAGGGATGTGTAGTACAAATCCTTACAACTTTGGGAACCAACTATGATTGGGATTTGGTAGTGGTGAAAACCATTGTATATGGAGGTGAATGGATAGGAAAGAGCTTGTCCTTTTGTCAATTCTCAGCATTCTAGAACCATTCGCACGGGGGGATGAGAAAGATAACCGTTTCGCTTATGGTGACCTGGATTACTGTGCAGGTTTCATCTTTTGTTCACACAACTTGGGAATTTTTATGTGTTTTAATTTGTGTTGGGATGTTATGTATTTCAAGTGTAACTCTACCTTCATAAAATCTGTCTGACTCGGTACATTACATGGATAAAGAGCAAAAATGATGACTGAATCATGAAAACTCTTGATACATTAGAAGAACATTGACTCTAGTGTGGTAAAATGCAATGCATGTTGTTTTTGTAAAATGGAACAGTGGGGAACAAGATGGACTAGCAGATAAATTATAGCCTATGGTGCCTTTGACCCGTACGACCACAAATATGCAATGTATGGATGCAATGCTTTGATGCAGCTATGTATTTTTGTATTCTTGATGGATTGATTTTTTTGAATATGAAGATGAAGTGTGAGAAGAGCTCTCTATTGATGAATTTGAGTATGCCTAGAAATGAGATGCAAATTTTTGTTGTTTTGAATTTTCTTGATTTTTGACCAAGCAATTGTGGAAATCCTTGGAGCATTTTGGGATTGACCAAAAGATTTTAAGGATCCTTGGAGCCTTTTGGGATTGACCAAGCGATTGCAAGAATCCTTGGAGACTTTTTGGAATTGACCAAGCGATTTTATGGATCCTTGGAGCATTTTTGGGTTTTGACCAAGCGATTGCGATAATCCTTGGAGCATTTTTGGGATTGACCAAGTGATTGCAAGAACCCTTGGAGCCTTTTTTGGGATTGACCAAGCGATTGCAAGAATCCTTGGATCCTTTTGGGATTGACCAAGTGATTGCAAGAATCCTTGGAGCCTTTTTGGGATTGACCAAGCGATTGCAATAATCCTTGGAGCATTTTTGGGATATGTCTCTCTTAGATATGAAATGGTCGCAAATGACTGATATTCAAGGGTTCTGTTTCCTTGATACCGTCAAGAGAAGCTAGCCGGTATGTCTCGGGTCCTATTTTTCTATCAATGACATATGGACCTAACAAATTTGCGACAAATTTATCCCTTAGGTTGGACGACAAACTGGAGTTCTGCTAGTTTTCCTTCAAAACCAAATCACCAACCCGAAAGTCTCTGAGGTGAACTTTCATGTTGTAAGCTTTTTTAAGTCGCTCTTGATAAATACGTAAATGCTCAAGAGCATTAACGTGTCGTTCATCAAGCAACATAAGCTGGTCTAACCGGGCCTACCGTGCAGAGTCATCATAGATGAACTCCTGCATTGATATGCATAGGGAAGGAATCTCCAACTCTAGAGGCATGACTTCCTCGGAGCCATACATGATCGAAAACAGAGTGGCCCTAGTGGGTGTCCAAATTCTAGTGCGATAGGCCCATAGGGCAAGTGGGATTTGAATGTGCCAATCCTTATGACTATCTATGATGGTCTTTTTAAGGATGGCAACTAGCATTTTGTTTGATGCTTCTGCTTGCCCATTTGCCTACGGATAATAGGGTTTCAAAAAGCTGTGCTGAATCTTGTACTTTGTGGTCAAAGCACGCACGTCTTTGTTCTTGAAAGGTGTCCCATTATTCAAGACTATTTTGGATGGAATACCAAAATGACATATGATGTTATGCAAAATGAACTCCACAATGCGGGGTCCTGTCGTAGAGGTAAGCGAAATCGCTTCCACCCACTTGGTAAAATACTATGTGGTCATTATGATAAATGTGTGATGGCCTGACGACGTAGGGGAGATCTTTCCAATTAGATCGAAGCCCCACTGTGAGAACGGCCAAGTAGACTGGACTATCTGCAAGGCCTGAGAAGGTACATGCATCAAATTGGCATGATGTTGACACTTCACGCACTTCTTGACATAGGTGCAACAATCTCGCTCTAAATATGGCCAATAATAGCCCATGCAAAGAATGTGCTTTGCAATGGCCATACCACTGAAGTGGCCACCACATGTACCATCATGCGCTTGGGCGACTGCCCAAGTGGACTCTTGCTGGTCCAAGCAACGAAGGAGGATTCCTTCATAGCTGCGACGATACAAAATGTCTCCTATCAAGACATACTTAGCCGCTTTCTGCTTGAGTGCTCATTTGGTGGCATGAGTCAATCCAAGCGGGAGATTACCTAACTTGAGGTAGTCTCTAATGGGTAAATACCAGTCCTATTGATTAGAAACCTCGATAGTATGAACAACCAATCCCTCTTGAAGTTCATCCCTAGCAAATGCTGAATGGGATAGAACCTGTAAGAATAGCATTGTGTTGCTATTAATGGGATTAGGGGAGAACAAGGACCCCTAGTTGGCGCATTTCAGACGATCTCGGATTTGAGAGAACTTCTTCGAGAATGGTTCAATCTGGATCATGTGGATTCCTGGCATCAAGTCTGAGCTTGCATGCTCCATCATGGATTGCGATAAGGTTTTGAATTGAATGGTTGTCATATCATCGAAAAGGTCTTGCGGGATTAGTGACCCCAAAGAGGCCATTGTGTCCGCAAAACGATTCGATGATCGAGGGAGTGCCTCAATGTCATACCACTCAATTTTTGCCAAGAATTTGTCCACGAGGGCTTTATAAGCCTACAGGACTAGGCATTTGCATTGATATACCCCTTTGAATTGATTGAATATTAACAGCGAATCATCAAAGATATTCAGTCATTTGATGTTCATGGCGATTGCTGTCTGAAGACCTAGGAGCAAGGATTCATACTCTACATTATTGTTGGTGCACGGGAAGTTTAATTTAAATGACAGGGGCATTGGAGCACCTTGCGGTGTGAAGAATACAATTCTCGCACCACCACCTTGCTCACACTTAGAACCATCAAAGAATAGGGTTATGTCGACCTGTGACTCAGGCTCATTAGAATCTAGCGATTTTGAGACATGGAAGACCCCATCATCGGGTAGTTCTATGACTAGAGGTTGATCGTCTTCAAGAGGAGCCTCTGCTAGTTGATCGGCTATGACTTGTCCTTTGATAAATTTTTGTCCAATAAACTCAATGTCAAATTCCATCAACAACATGATCCATTTTGTCGTGCGACTACTATGATAGGTACGACTCATCATGTATCACAATGGATTCTCCTTAGACACAACATATGTAGTGTTGCTCAGCATGTAGTGGCATAGCTTTTTGGTAGCAAACACCATTGCCAAGCAGAGTTTCTTGACGTATGCATAGTTAAGTTCATAACTGACTAAGGTGTGGCTAAGATAGTAAGTAGCCTGTTCCTTGTGAAGTTCATTCTTCTGGGCTAACATGGTGCCCAGTGCCACCTCGATAGTTGAGATGTATAAGTAGAATGGCACTCATGGTCTAGGTGGTGCCAATACTGGTAGCGAAGCCAAGTATTGTTTGATTTCGTCAAAGGCTGATTGGCACTCGTCATCCCAATGAAATGTAACCCCCTTGTGCAATAATTTGTTCATGGGTCGGCACTTGTCAAATAATTGTGCCATAAAGCATTTAATCGACACGACCTTTCCCTGCAGACTTCTGAGCTGCTTGATTATAGTTGGGGGAACCATTTCAAGGATTTCCTTGACTTTCTTTGGGTCCACCTCGATTCCTCACTTTGAGACTATGAAACCCAAGAGTTTTCTAGATGTGACACCAAAGACACACTTCTTGGGGTTTAGTCTAACTTTATGCTCCATGAGGCGATCAAGGATTCTACTTAAGTCATCGATATGATTTGAGCGCAAAAGAGATTTTGCTAACAAATCATCCATGTAATCTTCCAAAGTTTTATGCATGTAGTCATGGAAGATATACGTCATGGCACGTTGGTAGGTAGCACCAGCATTTTTAAGGCCAAAGGCATGACCTTATAACAAAATGTCCCCCAAGGCATTGTGAACGCCATTTTTAGTTGGTCTTCAAGATTGATACGAATTTAATTGTATCCTGAGAAACCATCCATGAGGGAGAGCATTTCATGACCTACTATAGCGTCTACCAACATGTCGATGCTCGACAAGGGGAAATCATCCTTAGGACTCAATTTTTTTAGATCTCAAAAATTAGTGCATATGCAAATCCTCCCGTCGGGCTTCTTGACGGGAACCATGTTGGACAGCCATGGTGGATAATCCACGTAGATGACAAACTGTGCATCCAACAGCTTTTGCAATTCATATTTGACCATCAAGGCCACTATTGGGTGCATCTTACGTAGTTTTTGCTTTATAGGCTTGATTGTCGGATCAAGCGTTAAATTATGCGTGACTAGTTGCGGGTCTAGTCCTGGCATATCTTTGTACGACCATGCAAAAACCTCCTTCTTCTCTTTGAGAAGGGCAATGTAGTCGGCTTGCTCTTTGGGGGAAAGACTTACCCCCAGCTTGAGAATTTGTAGATTCATTGGATCTGTGTCGATATCTACGTCAGTCGTCTCGTCGACTGACATGTGGGATCCGTCCTCCAACTGATGTAGAGTTGGGATCAAATGGATATCATTAATAGAATTTAGATCTACGTTGGGAACCTCGGGTTCCTCTTTAGCTTGAAAAATATCCTGAGTTGTCCTTGGGGTAAAATGAGGCATTTCACCGAAAGACCAGTACCCTGATGGTGATAAAGGTGAATTGACGCGATCCCAATCGATGGCATCTATCTCTAGATGCAATAACCGTGCTGGATCGGCTGAATTGCAGATGGGTGTGATCAAATCAATGGAGATCATGTGGATGGAATGAATTTGGTCTCCATTACCATTGGTGTGATAACTTGAATATTCTGGATGCTCTCTATACTCTGTATCTGGCTCTAGGGGAACGGGCATAAACGGATCGGCCCTATGTCCTGATAGGAGGATAGGGTCTGCCCTCGGTACTGTTGTCATGATAGGGTCTCGGGGTGGCCGGTGCTCATCGTGAATTTAGAGCCATGGATCCAACACTTTGTCCCACCTCGCTGGGTCTACCCACCATTCATGCCCTAACCTTATGCCCATCTGTCCCATCAGATCTTCATGAGTTAAAGGGCGATTATGCCGTCACACATGATTGAGATAGTTCATCTTAGTCTCATCTTCTGAATCACTTTCGAAGATCCAAGAATATTCATTTTCTTCAAAAACTATTACTTGCAACATTGAGGGTTCTCCTTGTTCCAACAAATTAATCTAGTCCCATTGTGGTTGTTCCACTCTTGGTGGAGGGACCTGATTCTCTTGACACTGTATTGACTCAACTGGAACATCTAAGGGGAACAGCTTCAAAAAGATGTTTGGACACCGTTTATGTTCTCTTTGGGGATTAGTATCTGAAATTTCACCTCTCTCGAGCAAAGGAGAGGGATTACTGATGTTGCCAAGGGTGTTTGTTGACCATGGGAGGTAATCTCCCAATGTATATTTTGTATTTGGGTTGGCATAAGGATCCAATGCCAATCCACCCTTGTTGCCTATTTCTAGGCCTTGCATATTTTCTACCAAGATGTCTAAGGGCAGGGGGTGGTTGAACCCTACTCCCGACTTATCATATGGCATCTGATATCTTGGTTGGCAAAGGACATGCATCCCTTGCTCATATCTGCCTAACCCGTATCCATGCCAATTGCATTGGTCGAGATATCTTAGAGCGAAGTCCGGGTTTGACAGATAGTTGATATTTTTAGCAAAAGGCTCTTCGTCTTCTTCCTTTTGCTTGCATGGTTCAAGACCATGATCAAGGCCCCCATACAAAAAATTTGTCTGGTTTTGTGGGTAACCTAGAGGAACAACTGTTCCTATGGAAAGGCGAGGTCTCCCCATGTCCTGTACTGATTCTAATGTGGGCGTTGCCATAACATTCTGCACTAAATACTCCCCCAAGCCTGCACTGGCCATTTCAACAGTGATTGTTGATGCTTGGGAGGGAGGGAACGAGAGTCCTTCCTGATTCCATTCCATGTTTGGTGGGTCAGGAGTCTCAGCTTTCGTTGTGCTAGGTATTTCCTCTGTTGATACCGTTGATATTGTTGGCAACCCCTCTTCCAGGGGCTGAGCCTCTTTCATGATCTATTTTCTCTTGTCCTTCTATTTAGCCATGATAGGTGGCATTGGTAGTGAAGGAGCAGATGATGAAGACTCACCTAGCTAGGATTTTGATGATTTGATCACCACTGGTGCCTGCGGTATTGGATCCTACTTAGATGGATTTAACTGGAAATCCAAATGCATTGAAGGGAGGGTCGATTGAGGCATTAATTGCACCACATTGCAATACTTGAATGGTTCTAAGTCCATCGAGACTACATGTATTTCTCCTTCAAATGCATACTTTAAGCACTGGTGAGTGATCGAAGGGACACACTTCATGTCCCTGATCCAAGGCCACCATAGCAGTATGTTGTAAGCCATCTCGCCTTCCAGAACATGGCACAATGTTGGTATTGTCTTTTGTCCTACCTGGACAGGCAAAAAAATTGTGCCGACTATCTAGAATATTGCATCGTTGAAAGCTCACAGTGTGTATGTGGAGGCTGTGATATGAGAGGCTGGCAGCTTCAAATGTTTTAAGGCTACAGTGGTAATGATGTTACTGGATGAGATAGTATCTACCAACACTCTCTTGTACGGGATCCCGTTGACCCGCACGATAACGTGTAGGGGTGGATCTGCCGTGTCATTTGATATTTTTTTGACTTCATCCTCTCTGAAGGTAATCACTAGCTTCGTACATCGTTTCACATGTCCCATGAAGTTGTTGAAAGAATTTGCTTTGTGAGGTTGTAATTCGATGGCTTTTAAAATTTCCATAAGAGATTCCATATGAGGTGTTGACTGTTGAATAAGCTCATAAATGGAAAGCCTAGTCGATGTGGTCCACAAAATCTGTGTGAGTTTGGTCCATATCGTGACCTTGGGTCTAGGCAGAGGCAACTGCACAGGGTGTTGTTGAGGCTACGATGTTGTTGGAACTTCCCTTGTAGCTACCTCGGGGGCAACTTCTGGGTACTTTTTGTTCTTGGTCACTATGCTGATAATTCCCACAAATCCTTGCATGGGAAGATTCTGTCACACCTCATTAACCTGGAGAGGTTTTGCCTGTGCCTCATGGGCAGGAAAAGGGTCCTTGAATACCCCCATTTGTTGATTATTTGGTGCTATGGGGTTGTCCACGACCAATGTTTTATTGTCGATCAAATTTTGGATTAATCCTTTGAATTTGTAGCATCCATTCAAATCATGTCCCCTGTGCCTATGTAATCTACAATATAATTCCTCTTTGTATCCCTTAGGCTTGGGAGTGTTAGGATCTACAGTTTGGATTTCTGGTAGGATGACTAAATTTTCCGCTGACAAGCGATCAAATAGGGAGTCCCTGGACTCCGTATAAGGGGTGAATTGTTGCCTAGGGTGACGCTGCTGATTCTACTCCTATTTCTTATTATCTCTTTCATAACTAGGAGGCATTGCCTAGTAATTAGCCTTTTGGGGCTATATTTCTTGCATAGGCTTGGGGAAATTTATCACAACTTGATTAACCGCAGCGGGTTGTGATTGTGTAGTCTCGGTCTTAGTGGTTTTATTCCACTCTTTCTTTTTAGGCTTGGCGATTGTGCCCTCACCTATTTTAATCTCTTCTATAACTCTGGCTTGTGCCAAAGCTTCTTCTAGGCTGGTGTATTGCTGCAGCAGCAATAGCCTAGAGATTGATTTTAAGCAAATCCATGCAAACATCTGTGTGAGATCAGACATAGGGGGAAAGTAGGGTAGATTAGAAAGAAAAGCCCTCCATCGATTCCTGTATGCTACCATTGTTTCTTCCTCATATTTCTTGAGGCTGGCCAGATAACTTAGTGATGCCTTCTTCTTTGTGTTGAAGGAAAAACGTTCAAGAAATGCATCTACTAATTGATCTAGGTTGTTTATGTTGTGTTTTGGTAACTGTGTGAACCAATCCGAGGCAGGGCCTGCGAATGTGGTTATGAATGTCCTAAGCAACAATGCGTCATTATCTTGAATGTCGAAGCATTGGCTTAGGAATATTGTGACATGTTCTTGTGCATCCTCTTCACCTTTAAAGACTACAAATTGAGGCAACTTGAAATGTTTGGGGTAAAGAGGTGTGGGCACTGAGGGATGCACTGGATGACTGCGGAGTTGACGTAACGTGGGCTTTTGATGCCCAGAAGCTTTTTCTCCATAGTCTCCAAACACTCTAATAGCACATTGTATGCATCGGAAGATTTTATTTCTTCCTCTTTTGTTTGCTCTTGTTGTGAGTTATGGGAGACTGGAGGCCTATGGGGCGGTGGCCGAATGGCAGCCCTCCTACCTTGATGGGGCATTTTGGCCCATTCTATTTCTAGTTCATACTCCTCATAAACTTCTTGAGGAGTCTTCGGTCGAGACCTATGACCCTGATTGAGTCCCCACTAAGGGTACCCATCATTGTTTCGGGGAGTGGCCTCCCTCTCGGTTCTATAAGGTCTCAGAGGTAAAGCTTTACGAGGTCGTAGAGACCTGTCCTGCACCAAAGGGTTGTGCCTATCATACTATTTTGATTTCTGGGTGCGAGGGGTTGGCACTCTCTCAGGGAGTTTATAGCACAAATCATCTGCTTCGCGCTGCATGTGCTCTTTATTTATGTGGTACTCTAACTCCTAATGACCTTGCTCAAGCTGCATGATTTGGGCTTGGTAGGCGGCATGTCTGGTGATTTTTCGATCAACTTGGTCTACCCTATTTTTCTCAGGAGGCTTCAATGTTTCTCCTATGTGTTTGTATCGATATTGATGATCTAAAATTTTAATGGGTCACTTCCCTCTGTCGAGGTAGGCGACATTTACTTGAGGCTCTGGCCTCGATGGGTGATCATGATATCTAGCAGGTGTGGAAATGCAAGGTTCCTGCGTTGTATGTTGTCCTCAAGGAATGTGATGGCTTTCCTCATACTCCATTTCATGGGTTTGAAAGGGGTGGGCATAGTTAGCTTGCCGTGTGTGAAGAGCCCTACGCTCTAGCTTTTGTTTTTGGGACTGACCAAGCGATTTGCAAGAATCCTTGGAGCATTTTTGGGATATGGCTCTCTTAGATATGAAATGGTCGCAAATGACTGATATTCAAGGGTTCTGTTTCCTTGATACCATTAAGAGAAGCTAGCCGGTATGTCTCGGGTCCTATTTTGCTATCAATGACATATTGACCTAACCAATTTGCGACAAATTTATCCCTTAGGTGGGACGAAAAACTGGAGTTCTACTGGTTTTCCTTCAAAACCAAATCACCAACCTGAAAGTCTCTGAGGTGAACTTTCATGTTGTAAGCTTTTTTAAGTCGCTCTTGATAAATACGTAAATGCTCAAGAGCATTAACGTGTCGTTCATCAAGCAACATAAGCTGGTATAACCGGGCCTACCGTGTAGAGTCATCATCGATGAACTCCTGCATTGATATGCACAGGGAAGGAATCTCCAATTCTAAAGGCATGACTGCCTCAGAGCCATACACGAGAAAAAATAGAGTGGCCCTAGTGGGTGTCCGAATGCTAGTGTGATAGGCCCACAGGGCAAGTGGGATTTGAATGTGCCAATCCTTATGACTATCTACGACGGTCTTTTTAAGGATGGCAACTAGCATTTTGTTTGACGCTTCTGCTTGCCCATTTGCCTACGGATAATAGGGTTTCGAAAATCTGTGCTGAATCTTGTACTTTGTGGTCAAAGCATGCACGTCTTTGTTCTTGAAAGGTGTCCCATTATCCGAGACTATTTTGGATGGAATACCAAAATGACATATGATGTTATGCAAAATGAACTCCACAATGCGGGGTCCTGTCATAGAGTTAAGCGAAATCGATTCCACCCACTTGGTAAAATACTCTGTGGTCGTTATGATAAATGTGTGACGGCTTGATGACGTAGGGGAGATATTTCCAATTAGATCGAAGCCCCACTGTGAGAATAGCCAAGTAGACTGGACTATCTGCAAGGCTTGAGAAGGTACGTGCATCAAATTGGCATGATGTTGACACTTCACGCACTTCTTGACATAGGTGCAACAATATCGCTCTAAATATGGCCAATAATAGCCCATGCAAAGAATGTGCTTTGCAATGGCCATACCACTGAAGTGGCCACCACATGTACCATCATGCGCTTGGGTGATTGCCCAAGTGGACTCTTGCTTGTCCAAGCAATGAAGGAGGATTCCTTCATAGCTGCGACGATACAAAATGTCTCCTATCAAGACATACTTAGCCGCTTTCTGCTTGAGTGCTCATTTGGCGGCATGAGTCAATCCAAGCGGGAGATTACCTAACTTGAGGTAGTCTCTAATGGGTAAATACCAATCCTATTGATCAGAAACCTTGATAGTATGAATAGCCAATCCCTCTTGAAGTTCATCCCTAGCAAATGCTGAATGGGATAGAACCTGTAAGAATAGCATTGTGGTGCTATTAATGGGATTAGGGGAGAAAAATGACCCCTAGTTGGCGCATTTTAGATGATCTCAGATTTGAGAGAACTTCTTCGAGAATGGTTCAATATGGATCATGTGGATTCCTGGCGTCAAGTCTAAGCTTGCATGCTCCATCGCGGATTGCGATAAGGTTTTGACTTGAATGGTTGTCATATCATCGAAAAGGTCTTGCGGGATTAGTGACCCCAAAGAGGCCATTGTGTTCGCAAAATGATTCGATGATCGAGGGAGTGCCTCGATGTCATACCACTCAAGTTTTTCCAAGAATTTGTCCACAAGGGCTTTATAAGCCTGCAGGACTAGGCATTTGCATTGATATACCCCTTTGACTTGATTGACTATTAACAATGAATCACCAAAGATATTCAGTCATTTGATGTTCATGGCGATTTTTGTCTGAAGACCTAGGAGCAAGGCTTCATACTCTACATTATTGTTGGTGCACAAAAAGTTTAATTTAAATGACAGGGGCATTGGAGCACCTTGCGGTGTGAAGAATACAATTCCTGCACCACAACCTTGCTCACACTTAGAACCATCAAAGAATAGGGTTATGTCAGCCTGTGACTCAGGCTCATTAGAATCTAGCGATTCTGAGACATGGAAGACCCCATCATCGGGTAGTTTTATGACTAGAGGCTAATCGTCTTCAAGAGGAGCCTCTGCTAGTTGATCGGCTATGACTTGTCCTTTGATAAATTTTTGTCCAATAAACTCAATGTCAAATTCCGTCAACAACATGATCCATTTTGCCATGCGACTACTATGATAGGTACGACTCATCATGTATCACAATGAATTCTCCTTAGACACAACATACGTAGTGTTTCTCAGCATGTAGTGGCATAGCTTTTTGGTAGCAAACACCACTGCCAAGCAAAGTTTCTCGACGTATGCATAGTTAAGTTCATAACTGACTAGGGTGCGGCTAAGATAGTAAGTAGCTCTGTTCCTTGTGAATTTCATTCTTCCGGGCTAACATGGCGCCCAGTGCCACCTCGATAGCTAAGTTGTATAAGTAGAATGGCACTCATGGTCTAGGTGGTGCCAATACTGGCAGCGAAGCCAGGTATTGTTTGATTTCGTCAAAGGCTGACTGGCACTCGTCATCCCAATGAAATGTAACCCCCTTGTGCAATAATTTGTTCATGGGTCAGCACTTGTCAGATAATTGTGCTATAAAGTGTTTAATCGATGCGACCTTTCCCTGCAGACTTCTGAGCTGCTTGATTGTAGTTGGGGGAACCATTTCAAGGATTGCCTTGACTTTATTTGGGTCCACATCGATTCCCCACTTTGAGACTATGAAACCCAAGAGTTTTCTAGATGTGACGCCAAAGATGCACTTCTTGGGGTTTAGTCTAACTTTATGCTCCATGAGGTGATCGAGGATTCTACTTAAGTCATCGATATGATTTGAGCGCAAAAGAGATTTGGCTAACAAATCATCCATGTAATCTTCCAAAGTTTTATGCATGTAGTCATGGAAGATATACGTCATGGCACGTTGGTAGGTAGCGCTAGCGTTTTTAAGGCCAAAGGAATGACCTTATAACAAAATTTCCCCCAAGGTGTTGTGAATGCCATTTTTAGTTGGTCTTCAAGATTGATACGAATTTGATTGTATCCTGAGAAACCATCCATGAGGGAGACCATTTTGTGACCTAATATAGCGTCTACCAACGTGTCGATGCTTGACAAGGGGAAATCATCCTTAGGACTCGCTTTGTTTAGATCTCAAAAATTGGTGCATATGCGAATCCTCCCGTCGGGCTTCTTGACAGGAACCATGTTGGACAGCCATGGTGGATAATCCACACAGATGACAAAATGTGCATCCAACAGCTTTTGAAATTCATCTTTGACCATCAAGGCCACTGTTGGGTGCATCTTACGTAGTTTTTGCTTTACAGGCTTGATTGTCGGATCAAGCGTTAAATTATGTGTGACTAGCTACGGGTCTAGTCCTGGCATATCTTTGTATGACCATGCAAAAACATCATTCTCTTTGAGAAGGACAATGTAGTCGGCTTGCTCTTTGGGGGAAAGACTTACCCCTAGCTTGAGAATTTGTGGATTCATTGGATCTATGTCGATATCTACGTCAGTCATCTCCTCGACTGACATGTGGGATCTGTCCTCCAACTGATGTGGAGTTGGGATCAAATGGATATCATTAACAGAATTTAGATCTACGTTGGGAACCTTGGGTTCCTCTTTAGATTGAAAAATATCTTGATTTGTCCTTGGGGTAAAATGAGGCATTTCATCGAAAGGCCAGTACCCTGATGGTGATAAAGGTGAATTGACGTGATCCCAGTCGATGGCATCTATGTCTAGATGCAATGATCGTGCTGGATCGGCCGAATTGTGGATGGGTGCGATCAAATAAATGGAGATCATGTGGATGGAATGAATTTGGTCTCCATTACCGTTGGTGTGATAACTTGAATATTATGGATGCTCTCTATACTCTGGATCTGGCTCTAGGGGAACAGGCATAAACGGATTGGCCCTATGTGCTGATAGGAGGACAGGGTCTACCCTCGATACTGTTGTCATGATAGGGTCTCGGGGTGGATGGTGCTCATCGTGAATTTGGAGCCATGGATCTAACACTTTGTCCCACCCCGCTAGGTCTACCCACCATTCATGCCCTAACCTTATGCCCATCTGTCCCATCAGATCTTCATGAGTTAAAGGGCGATTATGCCATCACACATGATTGAGATAGTTCATCTCAGTCTCATATTCTGAATCACTT
Source organism: Wollemia nobilis (assembly GCA_028583015.1). Classification (NCBI taxonomy): domain Eukaryota; kingdom Viridiplantae; phylum Streptophyta; class Pinopsida; order Araucariales; family Araucariaceae; genus Wollemia; species Wollemia nobilis. The sequence continues at coordinate 24,578 of JAQPPZ010006829.1, forward strand.
TCGAAGATCCAAGAATATTCATTTTCTTTGACAACTATTACTTGCAACATTGAGGGTTCTCCTTGTTCCAAAAAATTAATCTAGTCCCATTTTGGTTGTTCCACTCTTGGTGGAGGGACCTGATTCTCTTGACACTGTATTGACTCAACTGGAACATCTAAGGGGAACAGCTTCAAAAAGATGTTTGGACACCATTTATGTTCTCTTTGGGGATTAGTATCTGAACTTTCACCTCTCTCGAGCAAAGGAGAGGGATTACTGATGTTGCCAAGGGTTTTTGTTGACCATGGGAGGTAATCTCCCAATGTATATTTTGTATTTGGGTTGGCATAAGGATCCAATGCCAATCCACCCTTGTTGCCTATTTCTAGGCCTTGCATATTTTCTACCAATATTTCTAAGGGCAAGGGGTGGTTGAACCCTACTCCTAAATTATCATATGGCATCTGATATCTTGGTTGGAAAAGGACATGCATCCCTTGCTCATATCTGCCTAACCCGTATCCATGCCAATTGCATTGGCCGAGATATCTTAGAGTGAAGTCCGGGTTTGATAGATAGTTGATATTTTTAGCAAAAGGCTCTTCGTCTTCTTCCTTTTGCTTGCATGGTTCAAGACCATGATCAAGGCCCCCATACACAAAATTTTTCTGGTTTGGTGGGTAACCTAGAGGAACAACTGTTCCTATGGGAAGGCGAGGTCTCCCCATGTCCTGTACTGATTCTAATGTGGGCGTTGCCATAATATTCTGCACTAAATACTCCCCCAGGCCTGTACTGGACATTTCAATAGTTATTGTTGATGCTTTGGAGGGAGGGAACGGGAGTCCTTCCTGAGTCCATTCCATGTTTGGTGGGTCAGGAGTCTCAGCTTTCGTTGTGCTAGGTATTTCCTCTGTTGATACCGTTGATATTGTTGGCAACCCCTCTTCTAGGGGCTAAGCCTCTTTCATGATCTATTTTCTCTTGTCCTTCTGTTTAGCCATGATAGGTGGCATTGGTAGTGAAGGAGCAGATGATGAAGACTCACTTAGCTGGGATTTTGATGATTTGGTCACCAGTGGTGCCTGCGGTATTGGACCCTGCTTAGATGGATTTAACTGGAAATCCAAATGCATTGAAGGGAGGGTCGATTGAGGTATTAATTGCACCACATTGCAATACTTGAAGGGTTCTAAGTCCATCGGGACTACATGTATTTCTCCTTCAAATGCATACTTTAAGCACTGGTGAGCGATGGAAGGGACACACTTCATGTCCCTGATCCAAGGCCACCCTAGCAGTATGTTGTAAGCCATCTCGCCTTCCAGAACATGGCACAATGTTGGTATTGTCTTTTGTCCTACCTGGAAAGGCAAAAAAACTGTGCCGACTGTCGAGCATATTGCATCGTTGAAAGCTCACAGTGTGTATGTGGAGGCTATGATATGAGAGGCTGGAAACTTCAAATGTTTTAAGGCTGTAGTGGTAATGATGTTACTGGATGAGCCAGTATCTACCAACACTCTCTTGTACAGGATCCTATTGACCCGTGCAATAACATGTAGGGGTGGACCTGTCATGTCATTCGATATTGTTTTGACTTCATCCTCTCTAAAGGTAATGACCGACTCCGTACATCATTTCACATGTCCCATGAAGTTGTTGAAAGAATTTGCTTCGTGAGGCTGTAATTCGATGGCTTTTAAAATTTCCATAAGAGCTTCCCTATGAGGTTTTGACTGTTGAATAAGCTCATAAATGGAAATCCTAGTCGATGTGGTCCACAAACTCTGTGTGAGTTTGGTCCATATTGTGACCTTGGGTCTAGGCAGAGGCAACTACATAGGGCATTGTTGAGGCTACGATGTTGTTGGAACTTCCCTTGTAGCTACCTCGGGGGCAACTGTTGGGTACTTTTTGTTCTTGGTCACTATGCTGATAATTCCCACAAATCCTTGCATGGGAATATTCTGTCACACCTCATTAACCTGGAGAGGTTTTGCCTGTGCCTCATGGGCAAGAAAAGGGTCCTTGAATACCCCCATTTGTTGATTATTTGGCACTATGGGGTTGTCCACGACCAATGTTTTATTGTAGATCAAATCTTGGATTAATCATTTCAATTTCCAACATCCATTCAAGTCATGTCCCCTGCGCCTATGGAATCTACAATATAATTCCTCTCTGTATCCCTTAGGCTTGGGAGCGTTAGGATCTATAGTTTGGATTTCTGGCAGGGTGACTAAATTTGTCGCTGACAAGCGATCAAATAGGGAGTCTCTGGACTCCGTATAAGGGGTGAATTGTCGCCTAGGGCGACGCTATTGATTCTGCTCCTATTTCTTATTATCTCTTTCATAACTAGGAGGCATTGCCTAGTAATTAGCCTTTTGGGGCTGTATTTCTTACACAGGCTTGGGGACATTTATCGCAACTTGATTAACCGCAGCGGGTTGTGATTGCGTAGTCCCTGTCTTAGTGGTTTTATTCCACTCTTTCTTTTTAGGCTTGGCGATTGTGCCCTCACATATTTTAATCTCTTCTATAACTCTGGCTTATGCCAAAGCTTCTTCTAGGTTGGCGTATTGCTGCATCAGCAATAGCCTAGATATTGATTTTAAGCAACTCCATGCAAACATCTGTGTGAGATCAGACATAGGGGGAAAGTAGGGTAGCTTAGAAAGCAAAGCCCTCCATCGATTCCTGTATGCTACCATTGTTTCTTCCTCATATTGATTGAGGCTGGCCAGATCACTTAGTGATGCCTTCTTCTTTGTGTTGAAGGAAAAGTGTTCAAGAAACACATCTACTAATTGATCTAGGTTGTTTATGTTGTGTTTTGGTAACTGTGTGAACCAATCCGAGGCAGGGCCTACGAATGTGGTTATGAATGTCCTAAGCAACAATGCGTCATTATCTTGAATGTCGAAGCATTGGCTTAGGAATCTTGTGACATGTTCTTGTGCATCCTCTTCACCTTTAAAGACTGCCAATTGAGGCAACTTGAAATGTTTGGGGTAAAGAGGTGTGGGCACTGAGGGATGCACTGGATGACTGCGGAGTTGACATAACGTGGTCTTTTGATGCCCAGAAGCTTTTGTCTCCACAGTCTCCAAACACTCTAATAGCGCTTTGTATGCATCGAAAGATTTTATTTCTTCCTTTTTTGTTTGCTCTTGTTGTGAGTTATGGGAGACTGGAGGCCTATGGGGGGGTGGCCGAATGGCAGCCCTCCCGCCTTGATGGGGCATTTTGGCCCGTTCTATTTCTGGTTCATACTCCTCATAAACTTCTTGAGGAGTCTCTGGTCGAGACCTATGACCCTGATTGAGTTCCCACTGAGGGTACCCATCATTGTTTCGGGGAGTGGCCTCCCTCTCGGTTCTATAAGGTCTCAGAGGCAAAGCTTGATGAGGTCGCGGATACCTGTCCTGCACCAAAGGGTTGTGCCTCTCATACTATTTTGATTTTTGGGTGCGAGGGGTTGGAACCCTCTCGGGGAGTTTATAGCACAAATCATCTGTTTCACGCTGCATGCGCTCTTTATTCAGGTGGTACTCTAACTCCTGATGACCTTGCTCAAGCTGCATGATTTGGGCTTGGCAGGTGGCATGTCTGGCAATTGTAAGGTCAACTTGGTCTGCCCTATTTTTCTCAGGAGGCTTGAATGTTTCTCCTATGTGTTTGTATCGATCTTGATGATCTAAAATTTCAATGGGTCGCTTCCCTCTATCGAGGTAGGTGACATTTACTTGAGGCTCTGGCCTTGATGGGTGATCATGATATCTAGCAGGTGCAGAAATGCAAGGTTCCTACGTTGTATGTTGTCCTCGAGGAATGTTATGGCTTTCCTCATACTCGCTTTCATGGGTTTGAAAGGGGTGGGCATAGTTAGCTTGCTGTGTGTGAAGAGCCCTATGCTCTGGATTTTGTCTTTTTATTCTAATGGGAGGCAAAGGAGAGGTACCATATTCATGCTATCTCTCCTCATGGACACTATGCCTTTCTAGCGCTTCATCATGCTGTGGCCACTCAGATCTAGCCCCAAAATGCAATTTTCTATTTACATCGAGATCTACATGTAAAGATTCTTCCCAAAAGGGGCTGTGTTGAATGGGAAAATTCCATAGAGGAGGGTCCCAATAATTCCTTCTTGATGTGGCCTGATGTGGAATTTCTTGTAGGCCAGACCGCCAAGGCGGTATGGCCAAATCCTCAGGGCTAAAGCGAAGGCGACCAACACCCTCTCTTTGTGTACCTTCTGTAGTGTCTGTCCTTGATTGGGCTTGGCTACGGGTGTACACCATTATGGTGCTTCCCTACTAAGCAAATTTTTATCTCGTTTATGATGATTTTTTGTTTTGTTTACACTAAGCAGAAATGAACACACACATACACAAACCGTGATTATCTCTTTTAAGGATTAATAGTGTGTCCTAAACTGGTTTAGTGCATTTTGATGTTTTGTTTTGTTTTTGCAAGTTTTGAAAAATGTTTATATGCATAATGTTGGCTCATATGACTCCCATAAATGGTCGCCCCTTCAATATACCATTGTCGGATCGATATACCAGCCTCTCTATATACCCGCCCTTACGAGAGGGAAACTATAGGTATGTGAGAGCAGATGGTACATGGAACATAGGCGGTATGGAAGGGGGGATTGTCCTATTAATGACACCTACCATAGAAGACTTATCCTCATGCACATGGGAATCACCCCAGTGACACTCGGTCAGCTTTCGTCAGGATTTACACCTAACAATAGTGACAATCGGGGAAATGGATGCAAAGCTAAGCCAATGTGGTGATGAACCCACTGTTGGTTTTGCTCAAGGGCTGGGATCTTACGACTAGATCCTTGGTTTAATTTACCATGTGATGTATGTGGGGTTCATTTTATTTTAATAAAAATGAAACAAGCATGAACAACTTTCCCTAAGCAAGTAAAAGTTGACAAAAAAGCAGAAACAGAAAATAATAATAATAAATAATAAAAAAAATGCAGGTACAACTTTGGAATCTTACCTTTTTTTTTTTTCTCAAATATGCTATCTTTTCCACCCAAACCAACTGTTTCTGATTCGGCCCAGTACCTTTAAGCAAAAAAACCGTAAATCTCAATTAGTTTCTGAATCTAAAAAAAAATAGGGGACAGGGTCCCACCGTGATCGCCACTGAAAGCATGAGATTCCGGAAGAAAGAAATACTAAAGTGCAATGAAAATAGAACTAACTCGATGCATGAAATAGGAAGAACGTAATCAAATCGAGACAAAATATAAAGAGAAAGCAAGAGCACAACCCTTTTATATTAATTCCAAACTCGGTTACAATACATCTCCTCCCTTTTCAGGGGCTAGGAGTGTTATCATGTCTTGGTTACAGTCGTGATTAGTGATCCCTATTTCGCATGCCCACATTTAAAATGGGTGGGCCAGAGTGTTGCCGCCGCTTACAATACTTAATCCTTGCTTGCTGTTTCTCTTGCGATCAAAGAAACACAAAGACGTTAGTAACACCTGCAACACAAGGACAAAACATTTGACTTTAGAAATTAATAAGAACTACATGTGAAAGATTGATTAAATACATGCAACCCTGATAAAGACCCAAAAACATCACCAAAATGTTGCTGCCAGTAAAACAATCGATGAAACTGATCGTTGTTACCTGCAAGTTAGCGAAGAACCAACAACATAGAACATAGAACGTAATGCAAGATGTCTTCGATAAATACATCGTAGAACTTATTTAAATAGCATACAGCATGATATAAAAAAATATGTGATAACAAATCTTATTTAAACAACATACAGTGTGATATAAAAAAATATGTGATAACAAAATAATCTAAGATGAAACTAAGAGTGTGCAGGGCACCCGAGCGGGCCGCTTGCTGTTGAAAACTCGACTTTGATGCCAATCCACTAGGTATGGGCCCAAAATCTAGGATAATGTGGTGTCGGAAAATTGATGGTTTACTATGTCCAATGTCGGTTCTGAAGGTTCGGATTCACCTTCTAACAGCCACCAATAACCTCCCTTGCAAAAGAGATTACAGGTGTAGAAGAATGAATCAGAAAGGAATACAATAGGGTCTTTGGTTTAGCAACACTTCATTGCATTAAAAAATGCTTGTCAACCTCTCCTTCTGGGTGGGAAAGTCTGTCATTTTATAGACACCTAGGGTCTCTTTGGAGGGGGCACACAGGGATGCCACGTGGCGGCCATGCCTTATCAAAAGGGAGGAGAATCTGCCTTGACTAGGGCTTACCTGACTGCCCTTGTGACAGTTCACTAACTGCAAATCTACCCACCTACGTGCGCATGCACATCAGGTGGCAATAACTGACTGTATTCGGCTGTCACTTGTATCACGTCTGCTTTAAGTCATTTTAATGTTGCCTCTGAATGCCTTAATGTCTGCCTTTGAATGTTTTAATGGCACCTTTGATTGGTTGAATGTCTGCTCTTGAGTATTTTAATGTCCGCCTTTGAGCAAATGTGAAGTTCGTCATGATATCGCGACGTCGCGATATCACGACACTTCAGGTGAGTCTCCCCTTTGGGCTTTTGGTGTCACGATTTCATGACGTCACGAAATCGCGACACCCTCGACCAAGGCTCCCCTTTGGGCTTTTGGTGTCATGATTTTGCAACGTCATGAAATCGTGACACCCTCGGCCAAGGCTCCTATTTGGGCTTTTGGTGTCACGATTTTGCGACATCACAAAATCGTGACGTCACGATTTCGCGACACCCTCGGCCAAGGTTCCCCTTTGGGCTTTTGGTGTCGCGATTTCACGACGTCACAAAATCACGACGTCGCGATTTCGCGTCACCCTTGACCAAGGTTTGCTTTTGGGCTTTGCCTTGCTTAAGGCTTGTTTTTGCTTAAGGTTTGCTTTTAATTAAAGTTTGCTTTTAATTAAATTTTGCTCTTGCTTAATGCTTGCTTTTGCTTAAGGCTTGCTTTTAATTAAAGTTTGCTTTTAATTAATGTTTGCTCTTACTTAAGACTTGCTTTTGCTTAAGGCTTGCTTTTGCTTAAGGCTTGCTTTTAATTAAAGTTTGCTTTTAATTAAAGTTTGTTTTTGCTTAAGGCTTGCTTTTGTTTAAGGCTTGTTAAAACGACCAGCTTTGTTTTGTTTACTTTTCGACCTTCTAAACTGCTGTGTAAGTGGCTAGGACCACTGTTTGACCTCTGAGGGCTGCCCTGAAAGCTGTGTGTGTTAATGCAATCAGTGTTTGTAGTCACATAATAAGATTGGTGCTATTTTGGTGTCTACATCATCATAACATATGCATCCATAAAAATAAATCAACATACAACAATCACATTTCTCATACCATATGCATACATCAATATAAAGTAGCATGCATCCATCAACATCAATCATTATGCATAACATGAAATTATGACATATACACAAAGCAAGAAAATCAAAACAACAAAAACAACAAATATCCACAAACAATAGCAATAAAAGTGCCGAACAAAGGCACCTTTGTGCCTGACATTCAATGGCATAAAAAAATTGATGTCAGGGTGCAAATTGTCACTATCCTACTCCCTAAGAAGGCTACCATAGCCGGACCGCTCCATGGGAAGACAAATTTTTGACAATTTCACCCCCAAACGACGTCACAAAAGGGTCAAAACCCACTCAAAAATAATAAAACAACAAAAATAGCAAATATCCACAAACAATAGCAATAAAAGTGCCGAACAAAGGCACCTTTGTGCCTGACATTCAATGGCATAGAAAAATTGATGTCGGGGTGCAAATTGTCACTATCCTACTCCCTAAGAAGGCTACCATAGCTGGACCGCTCCATGGGAAGACATATTTTTGACAATTTCACCCCCAAACGGTGTCACAAAAGGGTCAAAACCCACTCAAAAACAATAAAACAACACAAAAATGCAACACAAACAATCAACAATAAACATTGCCAAACACAAGTACTCTTCCACTTAACATCTTGGCATAGCAAAACTGATGTCGAGGTTTACATGGTCACTATCCTACTCTCTAAGAAGGCTACCATAGCTGGACCGCTCCACGGGAAGACAAATTTTTGACAATTTCACCCCCAAATGATGTCACAAATGGGTCAAAGCCCACTCAAAAACAACAAGAAAATCAAAACAACAAAAACAATAATAAGCATTGCCAGACACAAGTGCTCTTGCACTTAACCTCTTGGCATAGCAAAACTAATGTCGGGTTTTACATTGTCACTATCCTACTCCCTAAGAAGGCTACCATAGCCGGACCGCTCCACGAGAAGACGAATTTTTGACAATTTCACCCCCAAATGAATTACATGGTCACTATCCTACTCTCTAAGAAGGCTACCACAACTAGAATGCTCCATGGGAAGATGAATTTTCAACAATTTCACCCCCAAATGATGTCACAAATGGGTCAAAGCCCACTCAAAAACAACAAGAAAATCAAAACAACAAAAACAACAATAAGCATTGCCAGACACAAGTGCTCTTGCACTTAACCTCTTGGCATAGCAAAATTGATGTCGGGGTTTACATTGTCACTATCCTACTCCCTAAGAAGGCTACCATAGACAGACCGCTCAAGAGGAAGACGGATTTTCTATAATTTCACCCCCAAATGGCGTCACAAAAGGGTCAAAACCCACTCAAAAACAACAAAAACAATAAGAAAATATAAAACAACATACCCTCATGTTAGTAATTCCCTCATCGATTCGTCGCTTGAGGGGGTAGTCACACTTAGTCGCAAATCAACAACAACATACCCAATCTTGGAAGTGACACACATTCAAAGGATCATTGCAAAATACAATCGTGCCCCTGCTTGGGGTAGAAAACAAACAATTATCACAAGCTAATCAAACACTTGGCATTCGTAAATCATGAACTCAAGGTTCCCACAGACAAAAGGTTATGCCCTTTGCCTATTCATGACTGATCAATGTCCAAGTTCAAGTAACACCTCACTAAACAAGGTTAACACTTGACTTTAGTTCCTTAGCTCGTCAGAAGTAAGGATTCAAGAATGCGTGCCTTTTCCATACTTGGGGTATCAAGAGTTGGTTAGGTTACTGAGAAACCCTAATAATTAGTGCTTTGGTTGTATATTTTTGATTGGCACTGCGCCTTGCACAATGCTTCCCAAAAAGAGGCATCTATAGACACCAAAACAACACCAATCCAATTACGTGACAACGAGCGCTGATCGCATTGACACAAACAGTCCCTAGGGCAGCCCCAAAAGGTTAAAAAGTGGTCCTAAACACTTCAAAAAGCATTTTTAGAGGTCAAAGGTCAATTTGGCACATTTTTGGCACCTTGCTCTCTGTTCGTCCCACCCAGGGATGAATACAAAATGTCATTCGTCCCATCTAGGGACGAATAAAGAATTCATCCTAGGGTGAGGCGAATAGAAGTTTTGACTGGAAAAAAAAGTCAAACTTCGGCAACTCTACTAGTTAATTGAGGCTTTAGGCCATGCAATTGCGAGGAATATATTTTATTCAAGAAGAAAGACTTCAATGATGAGTGTCTTTATTTTAGAAACATCATGCAAGAAGATTTTTTAACAGGGAGTTAGCTTTTCTCTGAAAATAGGACAGTTAACTCAAGTTGCGCCCTTGCATGCGCAATTCAAACAAGGAGATCCTAAGGTCTATAAATTGGGGAATTTTCCCACCCAAAATATATACAGAGAAGGAGCATTTGAGCAATGAAGTGCTACCAATTTACATACCTACTTGTGATTTGTGCTTTTACATCTTTAATCTCTCATTCAAAAGGGAGGTTATTGGGTGACTATTAGAAGTGCAAATCCGGACCCAAAACCCAATTTTTTTGGCCACAATATCCTACCAATTTGCTGACAACACATCACAACAGGTTTCAGACTCATTCCAAGCGGATTGGTGTCGAAAAAAAGTCTCAACCAGCAGGTGGTTTGCCTTCGGGCACCCCCTGCCTTATTGCAGGTTTATTCGTCTCAGCCCGGAACAAATACTAAATTGTTGCAGGTTTATTCATCCCAACCCAGAATGAATACAAATCTGTATCGAATTTGGTGACTGTTTCTTTTGCAGTATTTTGCTAGTTACATGATTATGCTTCTGTCAAATTTTTAGTTTATTTGGACTCATTTTAACCATCATTATATTTATCTTTTACGGTAACCTTTCATATTCGCTATTTTGTTTTTCATACACAGGTGCTACTGATTCTTTTTTTGTTTCTTTGAATGCAGATTTTTAGCATTAGAGGAGCAGCGAGGAATCTATTTTTACCAACACAAGCGGCGGCAATGTTTTGGTTTGCCCATCTTATATGTGGGCACACGGAAGAAGGAATTCTAAAACAAGTTGTAAAAGACCAACATTTAACGCTCCTATCCCCTAAAAAGGAAGGAGATGCATTGTAACACAAATTTGAAAAGAATATCAATAAAATGGTCGTATTTTATATTGCTTTGATAATCTTGTGTTCATGTTCCTTATTTTTATTCATTTCTCAATAACCTAGGGTTTGAGTGTTATTTTAGTTTCGTTTACATTGCATTTTTAGTCTATCCTTTTTGGTTCTGGAATCTCATGCTTTCAAATAGCACTAGCTCTAATACCAATTTGAAATCATAAAACAAAAATCTATAGAAATCTCTGTGATTGTGGTTTTACCCATTTTTGGATTTCTATATAATTCTTGTGTTCTCTTGAAATTTATAATGGTGTATGTGTGATTTATTTTCTATAATATTTGTATTTAAATATTTGGTAAGTAGATCAGATATCTAAGAAATATTCTAAGAAGTTATATATTTAATGAACATAAGATAAAGGATTAAGCATGATTTGTAGATTTGTATGTAGAGGTGAATCTACAGTGTGGTACTTTACAGATCATATCTAGCTATGAAATACCTTCTAATTCTATTTGCCTTATAAAAATTATGGAATTCATTAGAGATGTGCTCACCTCCTCCATATGTTTAAGAATTTCAATCAAAGCTTTGAAATCCTTAAATTTACCAAAAGCTGTTGAATTTTATTTTTTGGGATATACCCATATCCTCCAACTAAAATCATCTATAAATTTCAAAAATTATTTGTTGTTGGCAGATGAGCTGGTTTGTATTGGACCACAAATATTTGAATGTATTAGCTCTAATGGCTGTGAAGATTTCCATGACTATTCATAGGGAATGCATCCCTTTGCTGCTTACCCACTAGGTAACCCTCACATGCTTGATTGGGTTGCTCTATGAGAGGTAATCCCCTCACCATTCATTTCTTGTACAAGAGTTTAGGCCAATGAAACTTAAGTGATTGAATCTGATATGTCATAGCCATGTAACATTTTCAACAACTACACTAAATGAAAGCAACATTTCATTTTAAATTTCTAGAGAAAATATTTTTTTCTTTATAATGGCTACATTTACTATGATCCTATTATATTTGTCTTGAATGATGCATGATTTATTTTTAAAATGCACTAGTGTGCCCCTTTTGCACAAGTTGTCAAAATATTAGCAAATTAGGTTTCAGCCCAAACGCATAATACACATCAGGAATGTACCTTATTTAACATTGCTTGGTATGGATTATGATCCTCCCTTTACCCATGATAGGTACATTGTCGTTGTTTTCCATATTCACTTTAGATTTGATACTTTCATCTAATTGTGAGAACATTTCTTTGTTCCCAGACATGTGGTTAGTGCACCCACTATCAAGATATCAAATATTATTTTGGCTTTCCTCATCAGTACTACAAGTTAACATCATAGACCCACATACATCTATACTTTCTATATTTTTATTTTCATTTGTGTAGTGGGCTTGCTGCTTGCTTTCCTTGGCCAACATCTTTCTACGCTCATAACTATAATGTTTAAATTTATCGTATTAATAATATTGGATCTTTTATTTGATCCTCCTTAATTCCTATCGCTACCTCTTCCTATTGCTTGATGGAAATTGCAATTGGTCTCTCTTTCATTAGAATTTGACCTTCTTCCTCTCTTATGACCTCTCCCACGTATTCCTCTATTAGTCTGTTCTCTTCCTCCTTGAGAGCTTGAGGTAGCTTGGTGGGATTCTTCCAAGGTTATTTATAAGGGGGCGGACTCAAAATTTACTTATAAAAAATGGTGAATCCTAATTGAAATCAAAGTGAATTCTAAGAAAATCAAATCAATCATCTTCACACCAAAATTTGGGGTATTTGAAGTCCTAAAAAGTAAGGTCATATTTGGAGAAAATTTTGACCTATTAAATCACCTTATAACTTCATAAAAATACCACCATTAGATCAGTCTCAAAAAGAAATTTCCAATGAGTACTGTTTGTTACTCAGATCAACCAATACCTGAACAAGGTTGATGTTATTATTGTTTAGAGTGGCTTCAAATTCTGTCATCTACCAAGACTTGTTACTTAAATAAACCAATACCTCAAAAATTTTGATGTCGTCCTCAACCATATTTGCATTCACATTTATATTTGATTTTGAATATGACTGCCAATGTTATTTACTTAAATTTACTAGTATTTCTTCAACCTCAACCTCGATGTTTTGGTCGGGTAGATTCAAACTCACGATTTGGTCCATAGTTACTTCTATCCTCAACCTAAAACCCATAAAAAACAAGAAATTAAATTTAAATTCCTATAGCTAAATTAAATTAAAAAATAATAGTTAAATAAATGATAAGAACAAAAAATAGTTAAATTTGAAGCTTCCAGTGATCATTTTCTAATTTTTAAACTCTAATTTCTAATTTTTAAACTCTAATTTCTAATTTTTAGCAATAATTATTATAGGATAACTCACTTCAGTGCCATTTGAAATATCGACCATTACATGATGCAGGATACCTCCTTGACCATTCATATTTTGTTGAAATCAATCATATTCTAATCCAACAATAGTGTGTACAATTATTGCACCAGGAATCACCTTTTTTCTATTTTCCATTATTGGTCATGAACAGAAGAACTGATATTCACAAATGTTGCTATCCTGGTGTGGTCGTCATACACACTATTGTTTTAGAATATGATGGAGATGAACAAAACATTAATGGTCTAGGAGGTATCCTACATCATGTCCTATAATCAACGTTGTTATAGATTCACCCGTTGGAATCAACGAAGCTCGATCTAGTTCTATCAAGTATTTTTGGTTTTTATCATTTATTTAACTATTTTTTTTAAATTTAATTTAGCTATAGGATTTTGAATTTAATTTATTGTTTTTTATGGGTTTCAAGTTGAGGATAGAAGCAATGATGGCCCAAATCATGAGTTCAAATCTATCTGACCAAAACATCGAGGTTGAGGTTGCAAAAGTACTAGTAAATTTAAGTAACTGATAGTGGCAACCATATTCAAAATAAAATGTAAATATGAATGCAAATATGGTTGAGGATGATATCAAAATAATTGAGGTACTGGTTTACTTAAGTAACCAGTACTGGTAGATGATAGAACCAGAAGCCACTCTAAAAGATCTTTCCAATGAGTACAAATATGCATATGTTTGGATATATATTGTGGTGAATTGACCCTAAGAAAAAATTTGTCCCAAAAATTTAGGTGAATGGGCCAACATCGAGGGTCCTCATATTCACCAATTTCTAATTTCAAAAATCCTAATATTCACCCAATTTATGAATATTCACCACTATGAATAACCTTGGATTCTTCTCTTCTGTATTGTCTCGAAATGAAATCTGCATCTTAAATACTTCACCCAATATATGAATATTCATCACTATGTATAACCATAGATTCTTCTCTTCTGTTATTGTCTTGAAATGAAATATGCATCTTAAATACTTGTTCTAATGAGGAATAATATTTATAACTCAATATTTGCTCATGTGTTTGTAGAAAATATATGAGCTTATCTACTGAAAGGGTTAGTCTAACCTAGCTAGTAGGCTTCTCAATATTTTCTCCACTATTCTTTGGTTCTCAATATTCTCTCCATTCATCCAAATCTAGTTTATGATACCCATTGTATGGATAAAGGAGTCACTCATAGACTCTAATTCACTCATCTACAAGTTTTCAAATTCCTTTCTCAACATCTGCAACCTTACCAGCTTCACTTTATTGGTTCCTTGGAAGAAACTAGATAAAAGTTTCTATACCTCCTTTGACTTGGTTGCTGCTACAATTCTTAGAAAAATGGTCTCCTCAACTTATTACATTATATAAAATAATTCCTTATGGTCCTTCTTTTTATTCTTCTTCAATCAATCTAACTTGGCTTTAGACAGAGTGCTCAATGCTATTGCATCTCGTGAGTTCTAGATAGCCATTATCCACCAGGTCCAATAGCTCTTGAGATCCAAATAATATATTCATTTGAATGCTCCTTTAATCATAATTCTTGCCATTAAATCATTGGGATATACAACTATAATTAATTGTTGCTTGAAGCCATTGATTCTATAAGCTTCCACTAATAGCACTAGCTCTAATACCAATTTGAAAGCATAAAATAAAAATTTGCAAAAATATCTTTGATCATGGTTTTACCCATTTTTGGGTTTCCATATAATTCTTGTGTTCTTTTGAAATTTATAATGATGTATGTGTGATTTATTTTCTATAATATTTGCATTTAAATATTTGATAAGTAGATCAGATATTTAAGCAACATTATAAGAATGGACATATTTAATGAATATAAGTTGAAGGATTAAGCATAATTTGTAGATTTGTATGTAGAGGTGAACCTACAACGTGGCACTTTACAGATCATATCTAGCTATGAACTATCGTCTAATTGCATTTACCTTACAAAAATTATGGAATTCATTAGATATGTACTCACCTCCTCCATCTGTTTAAGAATTTCAATCAAAGCTTTGAAATATTTAAATTTACCAAAAGCTTTTGAATTTTTTTTGATGGGATATACACATATCCTCCAAATAAAATCATGTATAAATTTCAAAAAGTATTTTTTGTTTACAAATAAGCTAGTTTGTATTGGACCACAAATATTTGAATGTACTAGCTCTAATGGCTATGAAGCTTTCCATGACTATTCATAGGGAATGCATACTTTTGTTGCTTGCCCACTAGGAAACCCTCACATACTTGATTGGGTTGCTCTATGTTAGGTAATCCCCTCACCATTCATTTCTTGTACAATAGTTTAGGCCATTTAAACTTAAGTTACCGAATCTGAGATGTCATAGCCATGTGGCATTTTTAACAACTACACTAAATGAAAGCATAATTTCATTTTAAATTTGTAGAGAAAATATTTTGTTCTTTCTGATGGCTACATTTACTATGATCCTATTCTCTTTATCTCGAATGATGCATGCTTCATTTTTAAATTGCACAGTGTGCCCCTTTTACAAAAGTTGTTCAACACTTAGCAAATTAGGTTTTAGCCCAAACACATAATACACATCAGGAGTGTACCTTCTTTAACATTGCTTGGTATGGATTAAGATCCTCCCTTTACCTGTTATAGGTACCTTACCATTGTTTTCCATATTCACCTTAGATTTGATACTTTCATCTAATTGTGAGAATATTTATTTTTTCCCAGATATGTGGTTAGTGCACCCAATATCAATATATCTAATACTCTTTTGGATTTCCTCATCAGTACTAAAATTTAATATCATAGACCCACATACATCTATACTTTCTACATTTTTATTTTCATTTGATCAATGGGCTTGATGCTTGCTTTCCTTGGCCAACTTCTTTCTACGCTCATAACTATAATGGCCAAATTTCTTGTAGTAATAATATTGGATCTTTTATTTGATCCTCCTTAATTTCTACCACTACCTCTTCCTCCTGCTTGATGGAAATTGCAACTAGTCTCTCCTTCATTGGGATTTGACATTCCTCCTCTCTTATGACCTCTCCCACATCATCCTCTATTAGTCTATTCTCTTCCTCCTTGAGAGCTTGAGGTAGCTTTATGGGATTCTTCCATGGTTTTTCATAAGGCATTCGACTCAAAATGTACTTGTAAAAAATGGCGAATCCTAATTAAAATCAAAGTGAATTCTAAGCAAATAAAATCAATCATCTTCACACCATAATTTGGGGTATTTGAAGTCCTAAAAATTAAGGTCATATTTGGAGAAATTTTTTACCTATTAAATCACCTTATAGATTCATAAAAATACCACCATTAGATCAGGCTCAAAAAGATATTTCCAACGAGTATTGTTCGTTACTCAGATCGACCAATACCTGAACAAGGTTGATGTTCTTATTATTTAGAGTTTCTTCTGATTCTATCATCTACCAAGACTCATTACTTAAATAAACCATTACCTCAAAAATTTTTATTTCGTCCTCAACCATATTTGCATTCACATTTACATTTAATTTGAATATGACTGCCAATGTCAGTTACTAAAATTTACTACTATTTCCCCAACCTCAACTTCGATGTTTTCGTAGGGCAGATTCAAACTCATGATTTGGTCCATCGTTGCTTCTGGATCGAGATTCGCTACTTCTAATTGATGAATAGATAAAAACATTGATTATAGGATAACTCACTTCAATGCCAAGTGAAATATCAACCATAACATGATGCAGGATACCTTCTAGACCATTCATGTTTTGTTCATATCCATTATATTCTAAACCAACAATAGTGTGTATGATGATTGCACCAAAAATCACATTTTCTCTATTTTCCATTATTGGTCACAAAAAGACAGGTCGATCTTCTTAGACGTTGCTATCCTGGTGTGATCATCATACACACTATTGTTGCTTTAGAATATGATGGAGATGAACAAAACATGAATGGTCTAGGAGGTATCCTGAATAATGTTATGGTCGATATTTCACTTGGCACCAAAGTGAGTTATCACATAATCAATGTTGTTATCGATTCACCCATTGGAAGCAATGAAGCTCAATCGAGTTCTATCAGGTATTTTTGGTTCTTATCATTTATTTAACTATTGTTTTTTAATTTAATTTAGCTATAGGAATTTGAATTTAATTTATTGTTTTTTATGGATTTTAGGTTGAGGACAGAAGCAAAGATGGACCAAATCTTGTGTTCAAATATGTCCGATGAAAAAATCGAGGTTGAGGTTGCAAAAATACTAGTAAATTTAATTAACTGATAGTGGGAGTCATATTCAGAATCAAATGAAAATTTCAATGCAAATATGGTTGAGGACGATATCAAAATCATTGAGGTACTGGTTTATTTAAGTAATCAGTCTTGGTAGATGATAGAATCAGAATCCACTCTAAAAGAGCTTTCCAATGAGTACAAATATGCCTATGTTTGGATATATATTATGGTGAATTGACCCTAAGAAAAAATTGGTCCCAAAAATTTTAGGTGAATGGGCCAACATCGAGGGTCCTCATATTCACCAATTTTTAATTTTAAAAATCCTAATATTCATCCAATTTATGAATATTCATCACTATGCATAACCTTGGATTCTTCTCTTCTATTATTATCTCAAAACAAAATCTGCAAATTTTATTTCGAGACAATAACAGAAGAGAAGAATCCAGGGTTATGCATAGTGATGAATATTCATAAATTGGGCAAATATTAAGATTTCTATAATTAGAAATTGGTGAATTTGACTTGGTTGTTGCTACAATTCTTATAAAAATGGTCTCCTCAACTTCCTGCATTATATAAAATAATGCCTTATGGACCTTTTGATTCTTCTTCAATCAATCTATCTTGGCTTGAGAGAGCACTCAATGCTACAACATCTGTGGTTCTAGATAGCCATTATGTACCATGTTTCATAGCTCTTGAGATCCAAATAATATATTCATTTGAATGCTCTAGTAATCATAATTCTTGCCATTGAATCATGGGATCTACAACTATAATGAATTGCTTCTAGAAGTCATTTCCTCTATAATATTCCACTAATAGCACTGGATCTAATACCAATTTGAAATCATATAACAAAAATCTACATAAATCTATGTGATCGTGGTTTTACCCATTTTTGAGTTTCCATATAATTCTTGTGTTCTCTTGAAATTTATAATGGTGTATGTGTGATTTATTTTCTATAATATTTGTATTTAAATATTTGGTAAGTAGATCAGATATCTAAGCAATATTCTAAGAAGGTATATATTTAATGAACATAAGTTGAAGGATTAAGCATAATTTGTACATTTGTATGTAGAGGTGAATCTACAGTGTGGTACTTTACAGATCATATCTAGCTATGAAATACCTTCTAATTCCATTTGCCTTGTAAAAATTATGGAATTCATTAGAGATGTGCTCACCTCCTCCATCTATTTAAGAATTTCAATCAAAGCTTTGAAATCCTTAAATTTACCAAAAGTTGTTGAATTTTATTTTTTGGGATATAGCCATAGAACTACATCGAGCTTCACTACTTCCAATGGGTGAATCAATAGCAACATTTATTACAGGATAACTCACTTTGATGCCAAGTGAAATATCAGCCATAACATGATGCAGGATACCTATTGGACCATTCATGTTTTGTTTATCTCCATAATCTTCTAAACCAACAATAGTGTGTATGACGATCGCACCAGCATAGCAACATCTACGAACATCGACTTGTCTGTTTGTGACCAAGAATGGAAAATAGGGAAAATGTGATTCCTGGTGCAATCATTGTACACACTATTGTTGGTTTAGAATATGATGAATATATACTTGTTCTAATGAGAACTAAGATATCTAAGCAATGACGAATCCTAATTAAAATCAAAGTGAATTCTAAGCAAATCAAATCAATCATCTTGACACCACAATTTGGGGTATTTGAATTCCTAAAATGTAAGGTCATATTTGGATAATTTTTTTACCTATTAAATCACCTTATAACTTCATAAAAATACCACCATTAGATCAGGCTCAAAAAGAGATTTCCAACGAGTATTGTTCATTACTTAGATCGACCGATACCTGAACAAGGTTGATGTTCTTATTGTTTAGAGTTGCTTCTAATTCTATCGTCTGCCAAGACTCATTACTTAAATAAACAATTACCTCAACAATATTGATTTTGTCCTCAATCATATTTGCATTCACATTTACATTTAATTATGAATATGACTGCCAATGTCAGTTACTTAAATTTACTACTATTTCTCCAACCTCAACCTCGATGTTTTGGTCGAGCAGATTCATTCTCATGATTTGTTCCATCGTTGCTTCCGTACTCAACCTAAAACCAATAAAAAACAATAAATTAAATTTAAATTCCTATAGCTAAACTAAATTAAAAAATAATAGTTAAATAAATGATAAGAACCAAAAATGCCTGACAAAATTGGATCAAGCTTTGCTGCTTCCAATGGATGAATAGATAGCAACATTGATTATAGGATAACTCACTTCAATGCCAAGTGAAATATCGACCATAACATGATGCAAGATACATCTTGGACCATTCATGTTTTGTTCATATCCATAATATTCTAAACCAACAACAGTGTGTATGATGATTGCACCAAGAATCACATTTTCTCTATTTTCTATTATTGGTCACAAACAAACAAGTCGATCTTCGTGCGATCATCATACACACTATTATTGGTTTAGAAGATGATGGAGATCAAAAAAACATGAATGGTATAGGAGGTATCCTGAATCATATTATGGTCGATATTTCACTTGGCATCAAAGTGAGTTATCATGTAATCAACGTTGCTATCGATTCACCCATTGGAAGCAGTGAAGCTCGATCTAGTTCTATCAGGTATTTTTGGTTCTTATCATTTATTTAACTATTGTTTTTTAATTTAATTTATCTATAGGAATTTGAATTTAATTTATTGTTTTTTATGGGTTTTAGGTTGAGGACAAAAGCAAATATGGACCAAATCTTGAGTTCAAATATGCCTGACCAAAACATCGAGGTTGAGGTTGCAGAAATACAAGTAAATTTAAGTAACCGAAAGTGAGAGTCATATCAAAAATTAAATTTAAATTTGAATGCAAATATGGTTGAGGACGATATCAAAATCATTGAGGTACTCGTATATTTAAGTAATCAGTCTTGGTAGATGATAGAATCAGAAGCCACTCTAAAAGAGCTTTCCAATGAGTATAAATATGCCTATGTTTGGATATATATTATGGTGAATTGAACCTAAGAAAAAATTGGTCCCAAAAATTTTAGGTGAATGGGCCAACATCGAGGGTCCTCATATTCACAAATTTCTAATTTTAAAAATCCTAATATTCATCCAATTTATGAATATTCATCACTATGCATAACCCTGGATTGTTCTCTTCTGTTATTATCTCAAAACAAAATCTGAATATTAAATACTTGTTCTAATGAGAACTGAGATATCTAACTCCATATTTGCTCATATGTTTGTAGAAAACCAATGATATCATCTAATGAAAGGGTTAGTCAAACCTAGCTAGTAGGCTTCTCAATATTTTATCCACTATTATTTGGTTCTCAATATTCTCACCATTCATCCTCATCTGGTTTATGATACCCATTGTGTAGGTAAAGGAGTCGCTCATAGACTTTGATTCATTCATCTACAAGTTTTCAAAATCCTTTCTCAACATCTACAAACTTACCAACTTCACTTTATTGGTTCATTGGAAGAAGCTAGCTAAAAGGTCTTATACCTTCTTTGACTTGGTTGTTGCTACAATTCTCAAAAAATAGTCTTCTGGACATCTTGCATTATATAAAATAATGCCTTGAGAGAGCACTCAATGCTACTGCATCTATGGGTTCTAGATAGCCATTATCCACCAGGTCCCATAGCTATTGAGATCCAAATAATATCTTCATTTGAATGCTCTAGTAATCATAATTCTTACCATTGAATCATGGGATCTACAACTATAATGAATTTTTTCTAGAAGCCATTGCTTCTATAAGCTTCCACTAATAGCACTAGCTCTAATACCAATTTGAAAGCATAAAATAAAAATCTATGACAAGATCACTTACACACCTTTCAATGCACAAGTAGTGTGAAATCTAGATTTTAGGTCAAATCAATGAATTTTTTATTTATCTAAAATCACACCAATCCACTTTACACTATGAGGAGTGAAATCTAATTGTGCTCAGATTACAAAGGGAATGGAGAAAAATTAGGATACGTTCACTTTACAAAGGAAGTGGAGCGAAACAAGTTACACTTGGTTTACAAAGGGAAGTAGAGTGAAATAGAGTTTCCCTCAATTTACAAAGGAAAGGGCACTTAATATTTTTCTAAAAAAGGCAATTTCTAGCGAAATTGTGAATATCCACAAAAAACGATTTTTAGTCAAACTTAGAGTTTGAGAAAAAAAAGGATTTCTAGGTTTTTCAAAGCCATGATTGCTAGGCTTTAAATTAATTTCAATGAAAATGAGATTTCTAGTTGTTATACTAACATGTACAAAAATGAGATTGCAGGGAGCCTCTATACAATGAAATAAAACCCTAACTTTGCAAAGTTAAATGGATCAACATTCAAATAAATGCATGAAAGCATAAATACGTAGAAGTATTTTTATATTGCTCAAAATGGAAACATACATTGTTGTAGCAATTTACAAAAAAAGCAAAATATTTACACATACAACTTATTATTTTCATTTGTATATATTGATGGCTCATTAACATAAAATATTTACAAATAACACAAGTTTGTATTGCATTTGAGTTATCATTTTTTTTTGTAGTGGCATGTTAATTTGAAGAATATCTTGGAGTGTTTATTGGATATCATTGCTAAGAGAAATTTTATGTAGAGGTATCTCTTGGTAAGGAATATCTTCAAGTGGAGGAATATCAAGGTCAATAGTGTTTTCTACGTACAATGATATTCTTTATCATTTAATTATATAAAAGAATACATTTTTACAAATAGAAAAAAATTTAGAGCAAAGCAATAGTTTAGTGTACTAATTATGAGATGTTGATGGCTCATTGAATTTAATAAATGGCTAAAAATGAGATAATTTAGTAGAATAAATCTCTATTTTATCGGTAGGTGAATTATAAAAAAAAAATTTAAAAATAATAAAATGTTGAAAAATAATATAAAAGTAAAATCATATTGTAAAAAATAGATATTTGGTATAAAATACAAAATTTAGTTAGGATTACATGATTTAGTGCATGCACTTATGAGACGACAAAATCCACTTGGGAGGGAGGTACGATGGTATAAAAAAGAGTATCAAGCTAGTACTAGTTACTAATGGGTGAAAAAATTTTATAGTAAACTCACGGTAAGTTATAGAGAGGACAATGGAGGGGGGTGGGAGGAAAGAGGTATAAATATGGAAATATTAAAAAATAAATTAAAAAAAATAAATAAAAGGCAATAACAATGAAAATTTAAAAATAAATAAAAAAATAAAAATATAAGTTAATAAAATATTGTATAAATAATGAAATCATTGCAATATAAAAAAAACAAAGAAAACCTAATTTCGACAAGAGTAAAAGAAGAAGAATTTAGCACTTTTAGGTAAGTCAGATTTAGTGTAGTGGGTGAGAGGTTCCAAATTAGTTTTGAAGAGACACATCTCAAAGCGAGAACGAAGGAGCTAAAGGGCAAAGAACAGGATAGGTTGAAGTAAGGTGATGGCACTTGGTCATTAGGGAAAACCAGCAGGGAGGAGAGGATGTTGAGAAAAAAAAACCATGAGTAGTCACAAAAAAAGGGACAAAGGGATAGGAGTGGATGGATATGAGTGGAAGGAGATGGGAAAGGAAAGTACATTAAATGATGGATTGAAAATAGATAGTGGGTGGGAAAGAAAGAAACGGATAATAAAATGGAAAAAACATTGCAAATGTATAGAATGCAAAAAACACTAAAAGATAGAGATTGGTAACAATAAAAATGGTATGAGTAAGGGGGTGTGGAGATAAAAAAAAGGGAAATTTAATATAAATTAAATAAAAGGAAGTAGGTAGTAATCAACAACATAAAAAAAAAGTAAAAGTATTGGAATTGATGAATAATCAACTTAATAGACATGGTAAAAAAGTTATACTGTGTAGGATACTAATAAAGCAAATATAAGTTATAAGTTTTAAGAAAGGTAGATATGAATAATAAAAAAGAAAAAAAAAAAGCATGAAAAAAACTATAAGAGTAAGTAAAAAAGTATAATTAGATAAATAAAAAAAAAGAAAGTAAATTTCATTAAGAAAAATAAGGAAAAACAAAAGATAATATATATATTATATTTAGAAATAAATAGGGGAAAATATATACATCTATAAATAAAGGATATAAAAAAAAAAACAACGATTAGAGAAAAAAATGAATAGGGATATTGATAAAGATTTAATATAATCTTATATAAGCATAAAATAAACATGAAATAAAATAATATAAAAAGTGAATGTTATAAAAAGCTAACAAGCAAAGTGTATATAAAAATAAAAAGTGATCTCAACCATATATATATAAAATAAACAAAAGAGAAATTTAGAAAAAATATATTAAATATTAAAGTGAGAAAAAAAAAAAAAAGCTAACAAGAAAAAAATAAAAATTAGACAAAAATATTCAACAAAGATACTAGCAATGAAAAATATAAAACCTTAAATTATCAAGAGATCAAGAAGCAAGAGAAATAGAGAAAGAAACAACAAGTTGGTTGAACTCCTTACACACAAATAAATGTATTGGTAAAGAAGGGGATAAAAACTCCAAATGAGACATGATTACCATCTTGTGGACTATAAGAGGGGCTAATGCTCCTTCAAAGTAAAGGTGTATAAGGAAACCTCTATTTAAGTAATAATCCTAATATTCATTAGATCGAGGAAATTAAATTACAAAGGAGGAATCTTCAAAAACTATGAAAGCAATATGGGCAACTAAAAGAATAGAACAAAACCCTTTTGAAAATATTTTTGTGAAGAAAAAAGAACTAAATGAGAAAATTTTAAAATTTCAAAAAGATGAGCACAATAGTCAAAGCTTGGAGGAAAGGGAGTTGCTTAGTGAAAACCATAATATTTTTGAGTAAAACAATTTTTGGATATTAAAATCAAGATAGAGTTTTTTCTTTATTAAGTAAATACTTCTTACACATATACATATCCACTATGGGGATTGAACCCCGATCACATCACCGATAATGCAAGTGGCATCCTTTCCGAAGATAAATCAAGATAGAGTTGGTTAAGAGGAGATAAAAATATAGCTTTTTCACAGGATGACAATAGTATAAAGATCAACATCTAAAATTTTTAATATTAAATCAGTAGAAGGGGTTTGGATTGAATACCAAATCAAAATTAGAAAGAAGGTAAGGTTTTTACTAGAATATTCTAATATCAAAGGAGATTGAATTTCTTAATGATAAGCTACTGCAAGAAGTACCTTCAGTTATAACAACTAAAAATAATAGTGAATTTATGAAGCCTATTACTCTAGAAGAATCTCATTCAATTCTTTTCTATTTTGATAAGTATAAATCCCTAGGTCTAGATGGACTCTCTACATCATTCTATCAACATAACTGTAAAATAATGAGGGATTATTTATTGGTGGAAATGAAAGTGTCTAGGGTAAAATAATATATGCATTATAAAATAAATGCAATATATCTTACCCTCATTCAAAATAAAAAATGAATGCATAATTGTTTGATTCATTTAGGCCCATGAGTCAACGTATTATGGTATATAAGATAATCTATAAAGTGATGGCAAATCAGTTAAGACCACTATTAGAAAAAAAATACTTTAAAAGAGCACGGAGGGTTTTTGAAAGGGAGACAAACTATAGATATGATGGCTCATGAAGTAATACATTCAACATCTTGTCAAAAAGAGAGAACAATGATCTTAAAATTTGATATGGATAAAGCCTATGAAAGGTTAAATGGGATTTTCTTTTTGTAGTATTAGAATAGTTTAGATTTAGGAAGAGATGGGTTAGTTGAATTAAAGTTTGTATTTCTACATTATCATATTCAATGCTCATTAATGGACTAGTAACATAATTATACAAATTCAAGAGGAGTATTAGACAATGCGATCCTCTATCACCATGTCTATTCATTATTATGACAGAGATATTGGGAAGGAACTTGAAGAAGACATACAAATATGGGCTACTAAGCAGACAGGGTAGTAATAACATTGACAACATCACCTATCAATAGTTTGTAGATGATACAACCCTTTTTGGGAGGGTAGAGAAAAATGTGGCTAGAGCTTTAAATAACTTATTAAAAGATAAAATAGCACTTGGAAAAAAATTAATGGTAAAAAATCCAAAATTTACTTGCTAAACACTTCAGGTAGAATAAAACCAAGGATATGTAGGCTACTTCAAATGGAGGACATAAATTTACCAGTAACATTTCTAGGAATACCCTTATTTGAGGGGAGAATGTGGAAAGAATTGTAGAATACAATTATAAGTAGAGTTTAGAATAAACTGCCAACATGGAAAGGTAGATGTTTATCATTATAAGGAAGAGTATATTTTAACTAAATTAGTCTTACAAGATATTCCAATATATTATATATCCTTGTGTATTATGCCAAAATCGATAGAAATAATTTTAATCTATATTATGTAATAATTTTTATGGTCAAGATTATATGATAAAAGAAAATTTCCTTTGGTGAAATGCAGCAAGGTGTGTAACGATAAAACTAAGAGAGATCTCTCAAGATTTTTTATGGATGCAAACTTAGCTCTAAGCGAAAAATTAATTTAGAGATTTTATAAATATCTAAAATGTGTGGTGGAAATTGGAGAAAAAAAATGGATGGATACTTGGTGTAATAAAATCCCACTAAATTGAGATCCAATTTTGAAACCATGAATGAGATTACTTCAAGATAAATATGGTGATAGGGTTCCAAATCTTATGTGCAAGGATCAAGAAGAATTTTTAAATGGAAAAAAAGAATTTTTACAAGTATACAAAATATTGTTGCTAGGAGGTAATTGAGCAAAAAGATAACATTTTTATTTTGAGTGGAGTTCGATGATAGGATGATTTGGTAGTTGAATAGCCCAATATAATACACAAGAATAAGTATATATAATGTAAGGTACCAAAAAAATAGGAATATCTCAAATCAACTCAAAATGTTTATATTTCTACTAGATCACAAGATAACTTTATTTTAAAATAACCTCAATGAAAAGGGGTTTTCATAGCCCCTCATTATGTGTTCTATGTAAAAAGGAGAAAGGGAGTATAAACCATCTCTCAAGACATTACTCAATAGTGGAAACTATGACAATGGATTCTTAATATGTTTGGTAAATACATGGTGATAAATGGTAAAATTGAAGAATATTTAAAGCACTTTTAAAAGTGAGGTATTACAAATAATTTTGAACACATAAAATATATAATACTTTGGATTATATGGTTGAAAAGAAAAAAAGAAATATTATAAACAGAAAAATAATTTAGAGGTAATGAAAAATATGTGTTTAGCCATAGAATATAAATTAGCCTTATCAACTCACCCAATTCCTATTCTTGAAGTAGAGCCTTATCAACTCACCCAATCCCTAATCTTGAAGTAGAGAGTCTTGATAGATGAAGTCAAGTTATCAATTAAAATTATGGTGGTGGGTACATGAGAAACAAACAAATGGTCAAAAATATAAATTAGAAACCATCAACAACATAATTGGTTAAATTGAAATTTGATGGAGCATTTAAAGGGAATACAAGACCAACAGAATGAAGAATAATAAAAAATAATAAGGGTGATATTTTATCACATTATGCTTTCATTAGTGGATTTAAGACAAAGAATGAAACTGAAGTTTGGGCAGCTTTGGAAGGATTAAAAATATGCAAATAAATGAAATGGAACAGACTATGGATGGAAGGAGATTAACTAATAGTAATAAAATCCAGGAAAGCAAAGACTCCATGGAACATACAAACCATCATTGTGAAAATACAACACCTTGCTACAGAGTTTGAAGAAATTATTTTTCCTCATACTAAAAGCAATAAAATCGAGACAAGCAAAGACATTATGGAACAAACAAAAAATCATTATGGAAATACAATATATTATGGAACATCAAAAGCAATTCAGAAAATTACTCACTTCTTCCCAGAATTCTTAGACTTTGGGAGGAGGTGAGAAGAATCCAGAAGCTTCTAGCAAAAAGGTGGACGGACAGAAGGAGGCCATGGGTAGTCTTGATCAGTAGATTGTTGCTCGGATGTTCCTACTATTTGGTTTGGGTAGTTCCCAATGGGCTTCTTTGTTTTTCTTGGGTTCAGCTTTCATCTTGTAGTCTTGAAGGATGGATCATTTTCTCTGTGTTTGCTGTAGTGTTTTATGTTGATGTAATAGGTGAAGATTTACCTGCTTTTCTGAGGGTTTTGTATACTTTCTATTGGGCTTAGGCTGATGCCTGTTGTTTCCTATTGATGTAAAAGGTATTTGGAAGCCTTCATTTGGGAGCCTTCATATTTTCCAGCATAATATAATATCAATTAACTTACCAAAAAAAATATAAATAAGGCTATTATTACCCACGGGCACGACTCCCAAGTGACTTTGACGATGTAGAATCCCGATTGTGGTCTCTTAGACCAAGGTGACTCCGCAAGGTTTTTTCGCTTAAAAAAATAAAATAAATAAGGCTATTACAGATCTATAATTAAACCTTTCCAATCCTACTCTCTTTCAAGAGGGACTAACTACATAAAAGAGGGACTAACTACATAAAACGTTTAAAGTTTGTTTGTAAATTCTCAAAAAAGTTGTGATTTATACAACCACTTTTCTTTTAAAAAAAAAAAAAAAATAAAAAATAAAAAATCAACAAATACAGCGCTTGAATTCCAAGCCTATCTCTAAAAAAAACATAAAAATGAAATAAAAAAATATATAAATAAGGCTATTACAAGACCTACAATGAAGCCTTTTGAATCTTACTCTCTGTCAAGAGGGCCAACCGACTTGGATTGTTTTAGGTATCTCGAATGCCTGACGTCTGCTCCTACGCTCTTGTTACCCTTTCCACCATACCTGCTTCAAGACAGAAGCAAAGAGAGTTGAGATTTATCAAGACAGAAGCAAAGAGAGTTGAGATTTATCAAGACAGAAGCAAAGAGAGTTGAGATTTATCGAGTGTGGAGAGATATTACAACCTCTTAAAGGAAAAAAAAAAAAAAACGCAAAAGGAAAACTACGGCTTGAATTCCAATCCTATCTCACCAAATAAATAAATAAAGAAAGATATTACATACCTACAATGAAACCTTTGGAATCCTACACTCTTCCGGGAGGGGCCAACCGATTTGAAGCCAAGACTGAAATAGAATGAACAAAAGAAACCGGCTTGGACGGATTTAGGTTTCTCAGACTGACATCCGCATCTGTTACCTTTTTCATCTTACCTGCTTCAAGATAGAACAAAAGAATCTATCATCCAGGAAGAAATATATATAAAATCAGTATATACTGAATGAGAGGCAGGGGTATATATAGAAGTGGGAATGCTTAGGGTTTCTCCCATAGCGGTGTCACAACGTGATCGAACGAAAGAATCTACCATCCCCACACAGGTATATACTAAATGACAGGCAGAGGTATATATAGAAGCGAGAATGCTTAGGGTTTCTCCTGTAGCGGTGTCAGGACCTGCGTAACACGTCATCTCCTTTTAGGTCTAAGAGATTATATTAAAACAAAAAATTGTTCCCCGGGGGCTCTCCCTTAGTTTTTTCTTGTCGTGTATATAGCTTATCTAGCTTATCGCTATGTCTTTCTTTAATAAAAGTAGGCTTTAATTAAAATAAAATATTATTTTAAAGACCAACAAAGCCAATCGATGGGGTTGCAAATAGGCTTTCAAAAAGGTAATTTTATTTAAATAATAATTATAATCATAAGGGTTC
This sequence comes from Wollemia nobilis, assembly GCA_028583015.1. Taxonomy (NCBI): domain Eukaryota; kingdom Viridiplantae; phylum Streptophyta; class Pinopsida; order Araucariales; family Araucariaceae; genus Wollemia; species Wollemia nobilis. The sequence continues at coordinate 53,450 of JAQPPZ010006829.1, forward strand.
ATAGAATGAACTACAATGAAGTGGTTCGAATCGTGCTGTCTTTCGATAGTGTGAATACTGTGTTGTCCCCACCATTACAATTAAATATTAAAATGAAATAAACTATAACATCAAGGGTGGTAGCTTGCAGAGAATCTTGAAATGTAGAGATTACATAGTTATCAATTAATAATGACAAGGAAAGTTGCAAGTTTATTATAGTGGTAAAGACTTTGGCCTCTCGTCCAAGGTTTAAATCCAACTTAGTATGAGGGGACTAAGACCTCTCATAAAAATCTATGTAAATTCATTCAAACATCAATTGGTATTAGTTCAACCGAGTTAGATTCCTCAATATTTAAAGAGGAGACTAGGGTTCAAATCTTTCCAAGCAATACATGGATAACACCCAAGCTTTGTTGTAATACTGGATGCTTGTTGTAATACCACTATGTGGTGATTATGTAATATAGGTGGGACCAATTTCAATCCCATATAACCAATTGAAAAAAATAATAATGACAAGGGTTAAATGGTATTAGTTTAACCCATGAGATTCAATTCTATATAACCTATTTAAAAAAAAATAATAATGACAAGAAGTAATTGAAAATGAATGGAAATATATTTCAATTTTAGAGGATTAGCATTCAATTCCATGTAACCTATTTAAAAAAATAATAAAGACAAGGAGTAATTGAACATGGATGAAAATATATTTCAATTTAGGAGGATTAGCAAATTATCATTAATTGTTATGACCCCATCCTAGTCTTATTATGTAATTACTTTCTTCCTAACATGAGGACTCTATCTTAATAATATTATGTAATATTTTATAATATGTATGTGACATTGGAGGTGCCTAGATAAGTGGGTCCCCCACTTGCATGTGGGTGGGAATCCTTGAGCATTAGGGTTAGGATTAACCATAATCTTTAAAAGTACCAAGGGGACAAGAAGATGGGCATCTCATTTTCATTGTATTAAAGCTCGACTTCTAAGGAGGTTTCCCTCTCAGAGAGGCATATGATTCCATAATGTGTTTTTATTTTTCAGTAATATAATCTACTGCATTTCTATTATGTTTTATAATATTGTTAATTTCACACTTATTTCCTATTATTATTGATGGATGTGTTTTCATTTTACTACTAGGCTCTTAACAAGTGGTATAAGAGAACTTTTTAGCACCACATCCTACTATAGTGTAAACGGTTCATGTTTTACAATTTCAACCTATTAGGTATATTTTTTTTTCATTTTTCACTTACCTTCTTATAATGAAATTTGAGAAAATAATTGAGTTATTTTTTCCTCTATTTTTTTTTTTACTAAATTAGAAACCTTGTTCCACGGGTTTTAAAATATCAAGGAAGAGTTATCATTATAGGATAAGTTAGATTACCTATAAAGTATTTGGTGAAGTGAGGGGCAATTAGGCTCCAATACTTAAGCCTCAGATAGCACCCGTATATGGACTTAAGATCTCATATATCTTTGGGTATATTGAGAGAACCTCCTAGGGTTATGAGAAATCTTTGGTCATTGGAAGATTTTTGATTGTGTATTTATCCATAGTGCATCAAGAATAGCACTTATAAAGTTTACCCTCCCATATTATCAAAGAGGTGGGTAATGCAATCAAGGGTATGTGTGGAATCCTTTTTTAGTAATATCATGAAATTATGAGTCTAAGCATTATTGTTCATTAGTGTGATATAATTGAGGGCTATAGACAATGCACATACCTTGGCCTAATTTTACCATATTACAATCATGTGTTTTATATTCAAACTCTAACCATAGATTTGAGCTTACTACGAAGACTACATCTAGCACACATGTGACTATATTATAAAATGTTTGGTTAAGGAATAAATTATTGGGGTTAGCAATAGTAAAAACAAATTTTGTTGGGATAGTTATCCGCTATAGTCAAGAGTAATTAGTAATTGTTTGATGGCTAATGGTGTGAGATGTTTCTAAAATAGAGAGGGAACTCTTTATTGATATCAAAGGAAAAGCTCATGTTTAATCAACCAATTAATTAGTCGTTGATGATTTTGCTATATTAAGGACCTTTAACAAAATTTAGTTTCAACATAAGACGATGTTTAAAATATTTAGCATCTTTTGTTTCTTCTATTGTGATTGTCTTTTTCCTTTATTAGGGTAGTGTGTGTGTTATAATTTTCTAAGGTGTTATCGTCATTCCCAAAAGCCAGAGAAGAAAGTCATTTTTAAGGTGAAGTAAGACTTTAGGGAAAAAATAAACAACACTTGACTATAAAAATGTTAGGAGTGCCAAAAATATCATTTTGAGACCTAGCTCATTGTATTCATCTTTTCAATCTGATAATTTTGATAGATAGCATCTAAAAATAGTAACCCCTTGAGAACAACACTTTATAATTTTAGTAAGTCCCAATTCACAAGTATATGGTTGAAGGAACAAGAAGAGTAATGAGGGAGATGGAACAATTAAATCTCACGCTTAGTAATTTATAAAGGTAAATATCACAAATTGGAACATAAATTAAACAAATGAAATATCAGATGCAAATCCTAAAATCTTACCAGCTTAACATTAAATCAGGGATAGAAGAAACTTTTTGTGAGGTGGAAGGGTCAAAATTATCCCAAAAAATTAGCAATGAAGGACTAGGTGGTACTTTAGTACATAAGTATGCAACAACCCATCATGCTCTTTTTGAGATTGAAACCCTATTTAAAATGTCCAAATTGGAATTTCCTAAGATTAATGACAAGGGCATTGACGGTTAGTTGTACTGAGCAAATAAATTCTTCAAACTACATAATATTCCTTGATATTTTTGGGTCACCATGGCATCCTTTAATTTTGAATTAGAGACCCTACAATCATATCAATGGTTACAAACCATGAATCCCGATCCTTATTGGGAAGAATTTGAGTCCTAAATACTCACTCATTTTGGTCCTAGTAAGTGTGAGGACTTTAAGAGAACCTTAACAAAATTGAAACAAATTTATATTGTTCAAGATTATCAAATATAGTTTGAGAAATTGGATAATAGAACCAAGGGTTTGAATGAAGTATTTTTCAAAGTTATTTTATGAATGGGTTGAAATATGTTATCAAGGAAAAAGTAAAAATTTTCAACCCACAGTCTATGATGTAAACCATAGGTGTGGCTAGACTTACAGAGGAAAAACATTTTACCCAAATGTAGTCATCCAAATTCCCATAGTCTAAACCTTAATACAAAAAAAAAAAAATATTGAATATGGAAGACTCAACAGAGAATGAAATATTTGATGAAGAAATAGAACCATATGTGAAAGAGCCTGAGGATGAGGGTGTAGAATAGGAGGAACCATAGCCAGAGATTTTTGTCCATGCACTTGCAAGAATCTTAAGATCTTAGACCATGAAAGTAGTAAGATTTTTCAAAGGGGAAAGACTTACAATTCTTATTGACTCAGATAGTACACAAAATTTTATCAACCCTCGAGTAGGTAAGAAAGCAAATTGTTACATATTGACTTCCAACTCTTTTGAATTCAAGATGACAAATGGTGGAACATTACCTTGTAAGGGTAAATACCACAATGTCAAGTTGAATATATGGGACTATGAACTCAAAAATAATATGTTTTCTCTTCCACTTGGAGGGTGTGATATTGTGCTAGAAGCATAGTGGCTCCATACCTTAGGATCAATAGCCTAGAAATTTATCAAATTATGGATGCAATTCTTGTAGAAGTGAAAATCCTATACTCTTAGGGGTTTACTCACATGATCATCGTAGGTTATTAGTTCAAACCATATGAAGAAGTTAGTAAAATATTCTCATGTGGAGTTGTAGTCCAATTTTTTGCAATTTAATAATAAAATTCAGACACCAACAAGCCCCCAAGGAATTACAACTCATTCTTATGGAAGTAATTTTGATATAGGAAATTTTTTGTGATATGGAAGGTTCAAAATTACTTTCACAGATTTTGTAGAATTGAAAAAATTACTTTCACATCATTCAAATGATCATGCAATATCATTGATACTATGTAGCTTACCATCTAACATCCAAACCTATAGATACCCCTATGTGCTTAGGTCAAAAATAGAGAAGCTTCAAGAATTGCTGAAAATAGGGGTAATTTGACCTAGTAATAGTCCCTATATATTTCAAGAAGTAATTGAAAATGAATGGAAAAATAATAATGACAAGAAGTAATTGAAAATGAATGGAAATATATTTCAATTTTAGAGGATTAGCATTCAATTCCATATAACCTATTTAAAAAAAAAATAATGACAAGGAGTAATTGAAAATGGATGGAAATATATTTCAATTTAGGAGGATTCGCAAATTATCATTAATTGTTATGACCCCATCCTAGTCTTATTATGTAACTACTTTCTTCCTAACATGAGGACTCTATCTTAATAATATTATCATATCTAGAGTTTGTATCCCTTTCAAAAACCCTCCTTACTCTTTTAAAATATTTTTTCTAATAGTGGTATTAATTGATTTGCCATCACTTTATACATTATCTTATATACCATAATATGTTGACTCATGGGCCTGAATGATTCAAATAATTATGCATCCATTTTTTATTTTGAATGAGGGTAAGATATGTTACATTTATTTTACAATGCATGTATTATTTTACCCTAGACTCTTCCATTTCCACCAATAAATAATCCCTCATTATTTTATAGTTTTGTTGATAGAATGTTGTAGATAGTCCATATAGACCTAGGGATTTATACTTATCAAAAGAGAAAAGAGTTGAATAAGATTTTTCTAGAGTAATAGACTTCATCAGTTCACTATTGTTTTCATTTTTTATAACTCGAGATACTTCTTGTAGTAGCTTATTATTAAGAACTTCAATATCCTTTGATCTTAGAATATTCTAGTAAAAAACTTACCTTCTTTCTGATTTTGATTTGATATTCAATACAAACCCCTTCTACTGATTTAATATTAATAATTTTATATGTTTATCTCTGTACTATTGTCATCCTATGAAAAGCTATATTTTTATCTCCTCTTAACCAACTATGTCTTGATTTTAATCTCCAAAATTTTATGTACTTAAAATATTATGATTTTCACTAAGCAACTCCCTTTCCTCTAAGCTTGGACTATTGTGCTCATATTTTAGGAATTTTAAAAGTTGCTCATTTAGTTCTTTTTTCTTCTCAAAAATATGTTGAAAAGTGCTTTGTTCTATTCTTTTAATCTAGATGCCATTGACTTAATTTGTTTAGGAAGTGTATACAACCCAATTTTTTTTAAGAATTCCATGTTTGTGCTATCATATCCACAATTTGAGGATGATCTTCCCACATATCCTCATATTTAGAATATGATATTTTTTGAATTAAATTACCACCATTTAAACTCTTATTGACTCGTGATCTAAACCAATCTTTGTCAAGGTATTAATTTTATTAGAAGTTCTTTCATCTAGCCAATAATCTAATAGTGTGCATTTACCCAATTTTTTTCTATCAGGTTCTTGGCCTATTCTATTATTGGTCCACATATAGTTTTCCTCTTAAAACTCAACCTCCCATTAAATATTATTTTAAATGTGTAGACACCTAATCACAACCATTAATCCTCCATCCTAACCATCCCACCACCCACTTGTCTACCACACACCTTTCCCGCCTTCAAAAGGCCCACTTTTACCCCTTTCCTGTTATTTCCTAACCCAACCGGGCTTATTTTGATATTATTTTATATTTAGTATAATATTTTATATTATATTTTAATATATTTATTATAAAATATATATTTATAAACCCTATTAACCACAACTGTCAGATCTGATCTAATCTTCACCATCCAACTTCATCAATTCATGCCACATCTAAATTGTAATCTTAGCCTTAGGATCCGATTTAATCTTAGCCACATGATTAAATGTGCAAGGCTAAAACCCTAAGTAAACCATAAGCTAGATTATAAATAAGAGCATTTCAAATGCTCAACTCTTGGAATATTTTTGTGCCCTAGAGATACTATTGAAGAAATCCTCATGAGATAGAAGGTTATAGAGATCTGAAATCACCATTGCCAAATCCACTTAGGACAATTGATCCATAGCCTTAACTTGCCCTAGGATTCTTTCATTTCAGCCATTCCTCATAGCTTGCCTCCATCTGCATCATAGTTGATCTGATATATCCCTCCATTCCAATTTCCACCACACATTTTAGATCTTTAATCTTAGATCTTTATAAAATGTCCAAATTATTTTTTCCCTTAGAGCTAATTTTGCATCCATAAAAAATATTGAATCAAGATCTCTCCTAGTTTTATCATTACACACCTTGCTCCATTTCACCAAAGGAAATTTTATTTTATCATATAATCTTGACCATAAAAATTATTGCATAATATAGATTAAAAAAATTTCTATCGATTTTGGCATAATACACAAGGATATATAATATATTGGAATGGATTGTAATATTAATTTAGTTAAACTATACTCTTCATGCTAACGATAACCATATACTTTTCCATGTTGGTAGTTTATTCTGAATTGTACTTTTAACTAGATTCTACAATTATATCCACACTCTTCCCTCAAATAAGGGTATTCTTAGAAATGTTGTTGGTAAATTTACCTCCATTTGAAGTAACCTACATATCCTTGGTTTGATTCTACCTAGAGTGTTTAGCAAGTAAATTTTGGATTTTGTCCAATTATCTTTTTTCCAAGCACTCTTTTATATTTTAATAGGTTATTTAAAGCTCTAGCCACATGTTTTCCTACCCTCCCAAAAATGGTTGTATCATCTACAAACTATTGATAGGTGATGTTGTCAATGTTATTACTAGCCTTAAGTCCACTTAGTAGCCAATATTTGTATGTCTTCTTCAGGTTCCTTCCCAATATCTCTATCATAATATTAAATAGATATGGTGATAGAGGATCTCCTTGTGTAATACCCCTCTTGAATTTATATATTATGTTACTAGTCCATTAATGAGCATTGAATATGATATTGTAGAAAGACAAACTCTAATTCAATTGACCCATCTCTTCCTATATCCAAACTATTCTAATACTACAAAAATAAAATTTCATTTAACCTATCATAGGCTTTATTCATATCAAATTTTAAGATTGTTTTTTCTCTCTTTTTGAGAAGTTGAATGCATTACTTCATGAGCCATCATATCTAGAGTTTGTCTCCCTTTCAAAAACCCTCCTTACTCTTTTAAAATATTTTTTCTAATAGTGGTCTTAATTGATTTGCCATCACTTTATAGATTTTATTATATACCATAATATGTTGACTCATGGGCCTGAATGATTCAAACAATTATGCATCCATTTTTTATTTTGAATGAGGATAAGATATGTTACATTTATTTTACAATGCATGTATTATTTTACCCTAGACTCTTCCATTGCCACCAATAAATAATCCCTCATTATTTTGTAGTTTTGTTGATAGAATGTTGTAGATAGTCCATATAGACCTAGGGATTTATACTTATCAAAAGAGAAAAGAGTTGAATAAGCTTTTTCTAGAGTAATAGACTTCATCAGTTCACTATTATTTTCATTTTTTATAACTCGAGATACTTCTTGTAGTAGCTTATTATTAAGAACTTCAATATCCTTTGATCTTAGAATATTCTAGTAAAAAACTTACCTTCTTTTTTATTTTGATTTGATATTCAATACAAACCCCTTCTACTGATTTAATATTAATAATTTTATATGTTTATCTCTATACTATTGTCATCCTATGAAAAGCTATGTTTTTATCTCCTCTTAACCAAATTTGTCTTGATTTTAATCTCCAAAATTTTATGTACTTACAATATTATGATTTTCACTAAGCAACTCCCTTTCCTCTAAGCTTGGACTATTGTGCTCATATTTTAAGAATTTTAAAAGTTGCTCATTTAGTTCTTTTTTCTTCTCAAAAATATGTTGAAAACTGCTTTGTTCTATTCTTTTAATCTAGATGCCATTGAATTATTTTGTTTAGGAAGTGTATGCAACCCAAAAAAAATTAAGAATTCCATGTTTGTGCTATCATATCCATAATTTGAGGATGATATTCCAACATATTCTCATATTTAGAATATGATATTTTTTGAATTAAATTACCACCATTGAAACTCTTATTGACTCATGATCTGAACCAATCCTTGTCAAGGTATTAATTTTATCAGAAGTTCTTTCATCTAGCCAATAATCTAATAGTGTGCATTTGCCCAATTTTTTTCCATCAAGTTCTTGGCCTATTCTATTATTGGTCCACGTATAGTTTTACTCTTAAAACTCAACCTCTAATTAAATATTATTTTAAATGTGTAGACACCTAATCACAACCATTAATCCTCCATCCTAAACATCCCACCACCCACTTTTTCACCACACACCTTTCCCGCCTTCAAAAGGCCCACTTTAACCCTAACCCACCATTTCCCAACCCAACTGGGCTTATTTTGATATTATTTTATATTTAGTATAATATTTTATATTATATTTTAATATATTTATTATAAAATATATATTTATAAACCCAATTAACCACAATTGTCCGATATGATCTAATATTCATCGTCCAACTTAATCAATCCATGCCACATCTAAAGTGTAATCTTAGCCTTAGGATTTGATTTAATCTTAGCCACACGATTAAAAGTGCAATGCTAATACCCTAAGTAAACCCTAATCTAGATTATAAATAAGAGCATGTTGATCATTGAAAAAGGACAAAATCCCCCTACCCAAAGAAACCCCTTGCTTTATCAAAATGAGTAAAATCCCAAAATCAAATAAAATCCCTTGCTCAAAATAAAAAAGAAAATAAAAACACAAAATAAATAATAATTTTCATCACTATGCATGAGCAAGTATCCTAATAAATCAAAAGAAAAGAAGGGATAAAGAGCTTGAATCCTTGGAATGGTCACTACTTGAAACCATAGAGTGATCCCTAATACATGAATAGGCTGAATGAGTCTCGTTTGACATTGGGGTAGTTCTAAGAAATTTGTAAAAAGAGCTAGCTTTAGGTGTCATGTATCACCTAATGGTCTAATCCAACTGAGTCCAACATAGGATCATGATGAGCATTTAGTGATCCCAAATATAGTAATGGGCTGAATGAATCCCTCCTAGAATTGGTGTAGGATTATGTTTCATCTAATATATTCATTTGTACACACATGGATAATGAATATCTTGTTCTTCATAATAAAAACCTTTATCTTTCAGAAGTTTGGTATGGTCGTTATACAACTTTTGATTAATCAACTAGGGTGTTTGAGTCTCATTGCTTTTGCTTTTGCTTTCTTTTCTTTTTCTATTTCTTTTGAACTTTGCTTATTTTTCTTTTTATATTTTTTGTTTGCTTGATTTTTGAGATAGTGCTTGAAATATTGCTGTAATGATATAAAAGAACATTTTTCTTTTCTCTTTTTCTTGAACTTTTATTTTCTTTTTCTTTGCTAGGGATACTTGCTTGGATTAGCTGTAGAGCAAGGGATTTTTATTCTGGGTAGGGGTGAGCTTGTCCTTTTGCCAACTCTCAAATATTCTAGACCATGTGCCTGATAGGATAGCAGGGGAAACTTTTTGCTCAAGAAACCACGTCTACTATGTAGCAAAAAATGGAAATTACAAATATAATCATTTTATTGTGAAAATATGTGCTTGGTTTAAGTAAATAAAAATATCAATTCTCTATGCTCAAACTTTATTTAATTGAATTTTGTGAACTTTGATATAAGAGAGATTAGTAATCATGCCAGATAAAATCAAGATATTTATTGTTGTGAGTGTGCAAGTGAGAGATTCCAAATAAATGCTAATTTATCCAAAAAAATTTGAAACATATAACTGCAATAATTGTAAGAAAATATATATAAACACTTTTGAGAAGTTTTGAGAATGTTGACTCTCTCTTTCTTCTTTATATTGTTTTGGTTTCGAAAGAGTCAAGCATATTGCTGTTTTGATTTTTATTCTTTATTTTATTTTATTTTTTATTTTTTAAATGTAACAAGTGCCATAAATAAATGCAACAAATAGTTTTGAAGATTTTGATGATTATGAATGTTTTTGATGTTTTTGGATTTTTTAAATTTGAAAGAAATACAAGATAGTGATGTTGACCAAATATATACATGGATGAAGTGACCAAATTTATACATAGTAACGTTTGAGATGCAAAATATTCATGGGTTCTTTAAGTTCTTTACCATCTAAGGTAGATAATTTGTATGCTCCTGATTCAAATTTAGTAGTAATAATGTATGGTCCAAGCCAGTTGGGCTCAAATTTACCTTTAAGGTCCTTAGTTGCATTTGTATTTTTTTGATTTTCTTTTAAAACAAGGTCACCGATCTCAAAGGATCGATGACGAACTTTTTTAGCATATGATCTTTTAAGCTTGTTTTGGTAAGCATGGAGATGTTCCAAAGCATTGATGCATTTTTCATCTAGGAGTTCCAGTGACTGAGTCTGCCAGCATGATATTCATCTCCTACTTCAGTATCTTAAACTAGCAGAGCCAAAGAAGGAACTTCCAATTCAAATGGAAAAACTGCTTCAGCACCGTAAACCAAAACAAATGGTGAAGTTCCAGTGGGGGTTCGAACACTAGTTCGATAGGCCCACAAGGCTGGATATAATTGAATGTGCCAGTCATGGCTAGTTTTATTGACCAATATTTTGAGAATTTTGATTAAGGTTTTGTTAGATGCTTTTGCTTGACCATTACCCTGAGGATAATAGGGAGTGGACCAGCGATGTTGAATCTTATATTTTTGGCATAATTTTTTAACATCTTTATTTTTGAAACAAGTTCCATTGTCAGAGATGAGATTTGCAATAATTTCAAACCTACAAATGATTTGATTAAAAATAAATTTAGAGACTTGTGTGCCAGTGCAAGAATCTAAAGGCATAGCTTCGACCCACTTCGTGAAATACTCAGTGGCGGTTATGATGAACTTGTGTCCATCAGATGACACAGGATTGATTTTGCCAATAATATCTAAACCCCATTTGGAAAAGGGCCAAGGAGATGAAATAGCCTGTAGCTCTTGTGCAGGTGCATGAACAAGGTCAGCATGTTTCTGGCACTTGTCGTAATGGCACACATACTCATGTGCATCCGTTTCCATGGTAGGCCAAAAGTATCCTATCTGAAGGAGCTTTTTAGTAATGACGCTACCACTAAATTTTCCTCCACAAGATCCATCGTGGGCTTCACTCAAGGCTAATTTAGACTCTTCTAAGTTTAAACATCTTAATAGGTTACCTTCAAAAGATCTCCTATATAAAGTATTGCTAATTATTACAAATCGACTTGCTCGTCGACGTAATAACCGATGCTGGTTTCTATTAGAATTGGTAGGGAAAGTCCCATTTTGGAGAAAATCAAATATGTTTGTATACCAAGGTTCAAGAGTAGTTTCATTGATTAGAAACACATCCAAAGGCTCTAAGCATGACTTATTTGAAGCGGGTTCCTGGAGTCGACGAATAATGATAGTGGCATATTCATCATCTAACTCCAATGGCAGGAGAGATGCAGTTGCTGCCATAGCATCAGCTGCATGGTTGCTAGTTCGAGGAATAGCTTCCAAGGTAACTTGATCAAATAGAGACATTAGTTGTAAAACATAGGCCTTATATGGGCACAATTTATCATCTCTAGTCTGATAAACTTCATTAATTTGGTTTATAACCAGTTGAGAATCACCAAAAACTAAAATATGTTTAGTTTTTAATGCCAAGGCAGCTCGTAATCCAAGGATTAGAGCTTCATACTTAGCAGTATTGTTGGTGCAAGCAAATGTCAATTTGAAGGATAGAGGAATAAGATGTTTTATGGGGATATTAAAATAATACACGCACCAACCCCACTCATGCATCGGGCTCTGTCAAAGTATAAGGACCATTGTTCAATATGGTCGGCCTCTAATTGAAGGCATTCATCAGGAAACTCAATGATGAGGGGATGGGTAGACTCTAAGGGTGCAACGACTAATTGATCTGCTATGATTTGACCCTTAACAGACTTCTGTCCTATGAATGTGAGATCAAACTCACTTAGAGCAAGAACCCACTTGGCTGTGTGACCCGATAAATAAGGTTGACTCATGAGATACCTTAAGGGATCGTATTTGGCAATGACATACATTTTTTGACTAAGCATATAGTGTCGTAATTTTTGTGTAGCAAACACGATGGCTAGACATAGTTTTTCTAATGCTGTATAGCAGGTTTCATAACTAATGAAGGTTCGGATAATATAATAATTAGCACGCTCTCTCTTTTCATCATCAAGTTGAGCTAACATAGCTCCTAAGGTAGAATCTGAAGCTAAAATATATAGGAGGAATGGGCGATCAGGTTTAGGTGGTGAAAGCACAGGTGGATTAAGGAGGTATTGTTTGAGAAGTTCAAAAGATTCTCTACATTCTGTGTCCCAATTAAAAGGGACATCCTTCTTAAGGATTTTAAGAAAGGGACCAGTTTTGTCCACCAGCTTATCAATGAAGCGACGGATAGCTTGAAGTTTACCTTGTAAACTTCGTAACTCAGATATATTAGTAGGTGCGGGCATATTAGTGATGGCCGCAATATTGAGAGGGTCGATTTCAATACCCCATAAAGAAACTAAAACCCCTAATATTTTATCGAACTTAACTTCGAATATACATTTTGCTAAATTTAATCGAATAAGATATTCTCGTAATCGATTAAAAACTTTTCTTAAATCATCTAAATGATTGTCTTCAATAATAGAGCGAGCTATAATATCATCTACATAATCATGTAGGATATCATGCATCATATCATGAAAAATATAGGTCATAGCTCGTTGATAAGTTGCACCTGTGTTCTTTAAGCCAAATGGCATCACTTTCCAGCAAAAGGTACCCTAAGGGGTGATAAAGGCTGTTTTAGCCTGATCTTCAGGAGGAATCCTGATTTAATTATAATCGAAGAATCCATCCATTAAGGACATCATCCCACTCTCGGCAGTAAAGTCAATGATTTGATCCATGTTTGGAAGAGGAAAGTCATATTTAGGGCATGCAACGTTAATATCTCTAAAATATGTGCAAACCCTAACTTTGGTAGCTTCTTTCTTGGTGACTGGAACTACATTTGAGATCCATTCAGCGTAATCAATAGCTTGTATAAAGATAACATTCAGGAGTTTTTCTAACTCCCTTTTGACTAGCAGAGCCACTTTGGGATGCATTTTTCTAAGTTTTTGTTTAACCGATTTAGCATCCGGATGGACCACTAGATGATGCATGACTACAGAAGGGTCTAGACCTGGCATATCTTCATATGTCCAAGCGAAGACATCTTCGTACTCTTTAAGGAATGCAATGTATTGTTCTTGTTTTTCTTGACTTAATTCTGATCCAATATTGATTATGTGAGGATTATCCTCAGTTCCAATATTAATTTTAATGACGTTTTCTACCTCCATGTGTAGATATCTTTCAAAATTAGGTGGGGCGGGTGAAACACCCAATTCTTGTAATTCTTGTAAGGTTAATTTAGATAATTCATCTTGAGGATTAGTGGCCTCAAGTTGGTCTATAGTTGGTATAGAACCATCAAAATAAAATCCATTGTGTAACATCTCTTCAATAGAGACATCATGGAAGATATCTCCTTCCAACTCTTCATCGGGGCCAGCAATCATTTCAGGGTAAGCTATGGATAGCATGTTGCATGAAAATGACTGATTGTTAAGAGGCAAATCAACATGCCTATCCAAATAATCTTGATAACATATGAGTTGATCATCATCTTCAAAAGGACAGGGTTGACCCTTACTAGGAAATATGCCCACACCACAGCGGGCAGGCCACGGTTCTACCTCAAAAGGTTCTTTCATGCCATTTTGGAAAGGCCCCAAGCATTTCCCTTTATATCCCATTTTAAGCATCATGTGTTTAGCTTTAATATAATCATTGGTAAAATAACACCAAGCATATCCCTCATGATGAGTTTTGATATTTCGAGGGATTCTTCCCCAGTCATATCCTTTATAAATGAAGGCACAACTCCCGACTTGGTAAGTACTTCCCATAGGTTGTGGGAGGCCCAAAGTACGAGGAGATGGTGGTAAATTATTCAAAAGAATTGAATCTTGCATGAAAGCATTTGTTTTTTTTTATATTAAGGTTGTGGATAAATCTGGTAAAAGTTCATCAGAAAGGGCATAAGATGTAGAAGGCTTATTACCTATATCTTGAGATGTGGAAGGGATGATAGTTGTTTCTGTAGGTTTTGAATTTATAGGGATAGAACTTGAAGGATTGGTTGTAGATTTAAGATCTTTTTGAGGTTCTAGAGTGATTTTTTTAGAGGGTTGTTGATCTATATAGGAGGATGAAATTAATGGAGGGGAAATAGGTGAAATTATGGGTGTGTGTTTCATAGTTTTAGATGAAAAATAAGAACTAGGATGTGTGGATGATAGAGCAGGGCAAAATTGCACTCCAATGGGTTCTGCCAAAGCACACATATCAAAAGGTCTAGGGTCACCATGGATAGTGACCAACTGATTTTTAAACTCAAATTTAACACATTGGTGTAAGGTTGATGGGACCGCTCACATGGCATTGATCCAAGGACAACCCAAAAGTGTATTGTATGATGCTAGGAAATGTACAATAAACACAGTTGTTTCTAGGGTTCTAGGACAAACTTGCAATGGGAGGGTAATAACTCCACACGTTTCTTGTGTTTCGTCATTAAAATCTTTGATAATCATATTAGTTTTCTTCATTTCATCACTTCTAAAGCCAAATCGTTGGTAGAAGTCAAAAGTGCAAATGTTTAGAGATGAACCATTATCAATCAAGACTCGTTTTATGGCTACATCTCCAATTAGAGCAGTAATGTATAAGGGATTATCCTTATGTAAATTGTGTTGTGGGATATCTTTATCCCAAAAATCAATACAATAAATCTCTTGAGTGATGATAGTATTGGCCATAGCTTCAGGTTGAATGTTTTGAGGTACCATCATTTGGCTTAATGTAAGCATCAACTCATCCCTATGGGTGGGAGAGGATCTTAATAAATCCAAAAGGGAAATTATGGCTGTAGTATTGAACAATTGCTCATTAATATTGTAAGGAGGTTTAGGTTGAACATTAGGAGCATGATTCCCTTTATTGAGGTTTTTCAAAACGAATGGAGCTGATCCATCATTTTGGTTTGGTTCTTGTTGAGAATTTTGAGCCTGTTGTTGGGTAATGACTCCAATGGTACCTACAATGTTATAATGAAGACGTTGAACTGGTCTCGGTTGAGCATTTATGGCTTTTTCATTAGAAAGGAATATATTAGAAGAAGGTCGAGTAGTAACTCTTCTAGGAAATGGTTCTTCTAGAACCATAGCATCTGTGATGGGTTGAATAGGATCTGATTTTTTTTTAGAACTATTCGATTGGTTTGAAGTAATGTCTAGTTCACTTTCACTATCTGATTCTATATCACTAGAATCAAAAGTTTGAAAATTATGTAAATGCCTGGTCGTAACTAGGGATAAGGTTGTGTCAAATAGCTGAGGATCCTGAATAGGTAATTGTCCGCTAATGGTTCCTACATATCGGGTAGGAGGGGGAACATTATGATGTTCGATTTGATTGGCTACCTCTTTGCCATGTCTTGGTGAAGGGTGTTGAAATATGTCTAATGTTTGATTAGCATTTTGATTTTGATTTTGAGGAATGGTCTTTTGAGTATTATTAGGAGGGTTTTTTTTAGGTTGGAAGGCTTGCACTTCCATTTCATTATTATCAATCAAATCTTGTATTTTATGTTTCAACCTTTTACAAGAATTGGTAGAATGTCTAAGTCCTCTATGGAAATCATAGTGTAAGTCAGCTCTGTATCCGGGTATAGTTGGATCAGGTTCTCGGATAGCTGGTAATTGGATCAAACCTCTTTCGAGTAATTGAGGTAAAATAGTTGATAAGGGTTGATTTAATCTAGTGAATTCTTGAGGAGGCTTATCAGGAGGCTTCAATATAAATTTTTCTATTGTCTTCGTTGCATTGACATTAGCAACATTTTTGCTATCAGTGACTCCATCACCGACAACTTGTTTGTTTTTATATTGATTTTTGGATGTTTTCTCATCATTCTTCTTCCTAATTTGGCCTCTCCTAATGAGGGCATCTTCTACTCTTCGAGCTAAATCTATAGCTTGATCGAAGGTAGTTAAGGTAGCAGTTGATAGCTCATAAGATATTTGTTCTTGTAAATTGTTGATAAAAATGTCCAAAATTTCCCTATAAGGTAGCACAAAGTGTAGTTTTCCTGTCAATTGCCTCCATCTAGCTAAGAAATCGGCAAAACATTCATCTTTGTCTTGTTTTAAATTGTATAAATCTTTAATAGTTACATGCCTCTCGATGTAGGCACTAAATTGATGGACAAATGATTTAGCTATTTCTTCGAAGTTTCTCAAAGAATGAGTGGGCAATTGATAGTACCACTCTAATGCCATTCCACCTAAAATTTTTGGGAACATTTTTAATAATAGCAAGTCATCATGTGATATGTCATGACATGCTATCCTAAACATGCGAAGATGCTCTATGGGATCCTTGGTTCCTTTATATATAGGTAGGATGGGCATGGGAAAATGCTTAGGGTATGGTTGAGCTACAACTATGGGATCCAAAGGTTGACTACATATCTCTCGATAATTATACAAGGGACGATAGGGATCTATCTGGTCCATACGTGAAGCTAAATGTTTCACCATGGCTTCCATATTACTAGTTTACCCCCCATATTGGTTTGTTAGGGCATTGACATGGGTTTTATGGGCATATGATGGAGGAACATGAAGATTAGATGCCATGTTACTGTTGTGTAAATTATTGGTAGGAAAAGTATTATGAAGGAACTTTGAAGTGGTATTATGTTGTATTCCAGATTGTTGAAAATTGGTGTTTGGCTTCGTTTTAGGTTTTTGTTTATTTGAAGCATATTGCTCAATAGTTTGGCAAAATAAAGTAATGAAGGAAGGTTTCTTTTGTGTGGGAATGATTTTAGGTTGAATAACAGGTTCCTTAGGAGGTTGGGTAACCTGTTGTTTTGACATGTTTTGCATCATAGTGACCATATCCATATTGGATGGTCTAGCCTTATCACTTTCTTGATCAATGAAAGACAAGGGATTAATGCGCACATCATACATATGTTCCAAGGCTGCCTGAGTGTCACTAATTTGTCCTTTATCTATACGAACTACCACATTAATGGCATCAATGTTATCATTAAGAAAGTTCTTGAAATGATCTATGTTGTCAAAAGCAATAGTTCCATTTGGAGCTACTCTAGGGGATGAGGATCCATCCTCTTTAACACTTCCTTCTTGTTCATTATCTTCACCTAGGTCATGTTCTGATTGATCTAGAGTTTGTCCTTCCGGAATTGGATCTCCAGGAAGGATATTTGGGTCTCTAGTTGTATCTTGTACCTAATCTTCTTCTTCTCCTAAAGTTTCTTTACCATTCCTAAGTTTAGGCATGGTGCTAAATTTTGATTTCAGCAATATATATATATATATATATATATATATATATATATATATATATATATATATATATATATGCAACAAAATTAAGAGGTATATATTTACTTATATACCTACTACAATATTTGAAATGAAATGTTTAAGTTTTTGCTATGTTTTTTAGTTTTTTAGTTTTTAATTTTTAGTTTTTCTTTGTTTTTGAAATAATATAATAAAGACAACAAATAACACAATAAATGCAAGAAATAAGACTGAAAGTAATAATCTAGTTTTCTACAAACAATTTATAAATATCATTAATAGGCTCGAGTTGTTCAGGAGTCATGAAGTGTTCTTCTTCAAATTGAAAGTTTTATTTTAAAAATTTGATGAAAAGAGCTATAGTGATATTATCTGTCTCAGATGTTGGTTGATAGAAGTAAAGCTCGTGGCAATACTCTCGATATAACACAGCTCGCGAAACTCTATTCCATCTTTCCCTATCTGTAAGAACAACCTCTTGGTCTTCTACACAACCTAGGAACTGGTGTACAATGGCTTTGTTCTCGAGGTATTCCTCAAAGGTGAACAATTTTGAAGATACTAAAGCTCTCCTATAAGCTAACCATCTATGGCAGGCTCTCTGAAGTTCATGATAAAAAATTAGTTGATGAGGATCCAGGATTCTATCTAGGACTAGCCTCTTGATTTGCTTAAGTTGTGTGGACCTAGATGAGATGAGACTAAGTCTTCTATCAAGTTCATTCCATAGGAATTGATTTCTACTTGTTTCAGGTACATTAAGCATAGAGTTGATTTCTATTGCTGCCAATTGGTTTTCTACATTTATGGTAACTGCTAATATTTTCTTAGGAGCTACCATCTAAACATGATTTTAAACTTTAAATGTTCTAAAATGCATCTATGTTTTAGTTGTTCTATTTTTTTTTGTTTTATTTTTGTTTTTGTTTTCAAAAGGTTATGATGCATTCACGTCGGGTTCACTAAAATGTATCACTCCAAATTTTTTGCATCCTTACCTTCAGGCTATAGGATCCATGCCCGAAAGGAGGATGGGAAAAAGATGTCGCGGTACCTCGGACTGAGAGGACTTTGCGAAGGTCCCGCCTCTCAAGGGAGGTGTATTTTGATGATTTTTGGATGGATGGTGGGTTCACCAGGAAACATTTAATGGCAGTTTCCACGCATAGGTTTGGAATGTTTTTTTATGTGTTTTTTTTTAGTCTTAAGCATTCAAAATCCTAGGTTTAGCCAAATGAATCTAAATTAATATAAATGAAAGTGCAGATTTTAATGAATACAGAGAACAAATTTAAAGACAAAAAATAGAGAAATTATAGAAGAATAAGAAGAATACCTGATCCGGATGTTTGATGAAGATTCTGATGTTTGGAGCAGTCAAGATCATCTAGAATTCGACAGAATCATCTAAGATCAGACAAGATCGTTTGAGATCTGACGAATTCGTCAGAAAAATTCGTCAAAGACCTGCAAACAGAAGAACAGATGCAAAATACAGAGAATACTACTGTTCTAGTAGAGGGAAACTATGCAAAATAACAGTGACAACACTGAACTAAAACTTAAAGACCGAAACATGTATGAATGATGCTGATTAAATCACAATTATGGTTTAATTATGCCTTTAATCTAGATGGGTGAACTCCAAAATGCAATATAATATAAAATATCAAATAAACTAACTAATTTGCAGAATAAAACAATAGAGAAAAGGTGAAGAAATGCAAACTTATGGCACTGATTGCCTCAATGTGGACTACAGTCGAGATCACATCTCTGATTCGACATGATCACCTCCGATATGAACAAGTTCATCGACGACGATGTATGCTTGCTTCGACTGAAAAACAAGATGGTACCTGCAACAAAATTGATATAGGACTACTGCAAATGAAAACTTAGGATGATTTAACGTGCATGAAGTTAAGTTATAGAGAATTTCAGCCAAGGGTTGGGAAGGGAAGTTCCTAGGGACTAAATAGGCTTAGGGGAGTAGTTAGGAGGTTGGATATCATCCCTATTTGGGAGATCTCCAATAGGGGAGGGTCTCTAACGACGCAGACATGCTTCTGCCCGGATTAGAGGCCCGTTGGAACAAAAGCTAATTGTGAACAATCAATTTTGTGACAAGATCATCTAGACGTCCTAGCCCAGACGAAATCATCAGATTTGGGGCGATATTGTCTGATCGGCGATGATATTGTCAAATGGTCAAAACAACCTCTAAAAATGGCATGAAAAAGGGGGAAACGGATTACCCGGTGGTTAACGGGCGGTTTGGGAGGTTAAATTTGAATTTAAATTATTTACTAAGGTGAATGTAATTATGACAATTTTACTGTGCCAATTTTAGGGTGCTACACTATTGTTAGGCGTAAATCCTGATGAAAGCTGATCGAGTGTCGTTGGGGTGATTCCCAGTGCACGAGGATAAGTCTTCTATGGTAGGTGTCATTAACAGGACAATCCCCCTTCCGTACCGCCTATGTTCCATGTACCATCTGCTCTCACGTACCTATAGTTTCCCTCTCGTAAGGGCGGGTATATAGAGAGGTTGGTATATCGGTCCGACAATGGTATATTGAAGGGGCGACCATTTATGGGAGTCATATGAGCCAACATTCTGCATTTAAACGTTCTTCAAAACTTTCAAAAACAAAACAAAATCATCAAAATGCACTAAAACCAGTCTAGGACACACCATTAATCTTTAAAAGAGATAATCACCGTTTGTGTATGTGTGTGTTCATTTCTGCTTAGTGTAACAAAAAAAAATCAAAAATCATAAACAAAAAGATAAAAATATGCTTAGCTAGTAGAAGAGCACCACAATGGTGTACACCCGTAGCCAAGCCCAATCAAGGGCAGATGCTACGGAAGGTGTACAAAGAGCGGGCGCTGGTCGCCTTCGCTTTAGCCCTGAGGACTTGGCCATACCGCCTTGGCGGTCTGGCCTACAAGAGAGTCCACATCAGGCCACATCAAGATGGAATTATAGGGACACCCCTCTGGGGGATACGCCCATTCAACACAGCCCCTTTCGGGAAGAAGCTTTACATGTAGCACTCAACGTAAATAGAAGACCGCCTTTAGAGGCTAGATATGAGTGGCTACAGCGCGATGAAGCGCTAGAGAGGCACAGTGTCCATGAGGAGAGACAACGTGAATATGGCATCTCTCCTTTGCCTCCCATTAGAACTGAAAGACAAAACCCAGAGCATAGGGCTCTCCACACAGGGCGAGCTAACTCCGCCCGCCCCTTTCACACCCATGAAAGGGAGTACGAGGAAGACCATCACATTCCTCGAGAACAACATACAACGTGGGAGCCTTGCATTTCCGCACCTGCTAGATACCATGGTCACACATCGAGGCCAGAGCCTCAAGTAAATGCCGCCGACCTCGACAGAGGGAAGCGACCCATTGAAATCTCGGATCATCAAGACCGAGGCAAATACATAGGAGAAACATTCAAGCCTCCTGAGCAAAATATGGCGGACCAAATTGACCTGGCAGTCGCCAGACATGCCACCCGCCAAGCCCGAATCATGCGGCTTGAGCAAGGTCATCAGCAGTTAGAGCACTTATACCACCTTAATAAAGAGCGCATGCAGCACGAAGCGGATGAGCTACGTTATAAACTACCTGAGAGGGTGCCAACCCCTCGCACCCAAAAAGTAGAACAATATGAGAGGCATAATCCCTTGGTGCAGGATAGGTCTCCGCGACCTCGTCAAGCTTTGCCTCCGAGACCTCATAGACCTGAGAGGGAGGCCACTCCCCGAAACAATGATGGGTACCCTCAGCGGGGACTCGCTCAGGGTCATGGGTTTCACCCAGAGACTCCTCAGGAAGTTTATGAGGAGTATGAACCAAAAATAGAACGGGCCGAAATGCCCTATCAAGGCGGGAGGGTTGCCATTCGGCCACCCCCCCATAGGCCTCCAGTCTCCCACAACTCACAACGGGAGCAAACAAAAGAGGAAGAAATTAAATCTTTCGATGCATACAAAGCGCTATTAGAGCGTTTGGAGTCTATGGAGACTAAAGCTTCTGGGCACCAAAAGCCCATGTTACGTCAACTCCGTAGTCATCCAGTGCATCCGTCAGTGCCCACACCTCTTTACCCCGAACATTTCAAGTTGCCTCAGTTGGCAGTCTTTAAAGGTGAAGAGGATGCTCAAGAGCATGTGACAAGATTCCTGAGCCAATGCTTTGGCATTCAGGATAATGATGCATTGTTGCTAAGGACATTCATAACCACATTCGCAGGCCCTGCCTCGGATTGGTTCACACAGTTATCGAAGCACAACATAAATAACTTGGATCAATTAGTAGATGCGTTCCTTGAACGCTTTGCCTTCAACACCAAGAAGAAGGCATCACTGAGTGATCTGGCTAGCCTCAGGCAATATGAGGAAGAGACAATGGCGGCATACGAGAATCGATGGAGGGCTCTGCTTTCTAAGCTACCCTACCTTCCCCCTATGTCTGACCTCACACAAATGTTTTCACGAAGTTGTCTGAGATCGATCTCTGGGCTATTGCAGCTACAGCAATACGCCAGCCTAGAAGAAGCTTTGGCGCAAGCCAGAGTTATAGAAGAGATCAAAATACAGGAGGGCAAAATCGCCAAGCCTAAAAAGAAAGAGTGGAACAAAAACACCAAGACAGGGACTACGCAACCAAAACCCGCTGCGGTTAATCAAGTTGCGATAAATGTCCCTAAGCCTGCGCAAGAAATACAGCCTCAAAAGGCTAATTATCAGGCAGTGCCTCCTAATTATGAAAGAGAAAATAAAAAATAGGAGCAAAATCAGCAGCGTCGCCCTAAGCGACAATTCACCCCTTATACGGAGTCTAGAGACTCCCTATTTGACCGCTTGTCAGCGGCAAATTTAGTCACCCTTCCAGAAATCCAAACCATAGATCCTAACGCTCCCAAGCCTAAGGGATACAGAGAGGATTTATATTGTAGGTTCCATAGGCGAAGGGGACATGACCTGAATGGATGTTGGAAATTCAAGGGATTGATACAAGATTTGATTGATAATAAAACATTGGCAGTGGACAACCCCATAGCACCAAATAATCAACAGATGGGGGTTTTCAAGGACCCTTTGCCTACCCACGAGGCACAGGCAAAACCTCTTCAGGTCAATGAGGTGCGACAGAATCTCCCCATGCAAGGGTATGTGGGAATGATCAACATAGTGACCAGGAACAAAAAGTACCCAGGAGTTGCCCCCGAGGCAGCTACAAGAGAAGTTCCAACAACGTCGCAACCTCAACAACACCCTGTGTAGTTGCCTCCGCCTAGACCCGAGGTCACGATACGGACCAAACTCACGCAGAGTTTGCGGACCACATCGGCTAGGCTTTCCATTTATGAGCTTATACAACAGTCAACACCTCATAGGGAAGCTCTTATGGAAATTTTGAAAGCCATCGAGTTGCAGCCTCACGAAGCGAATTCCTTCAATAACTTCGTGGGACATGTAAAATGATGTACGGAGCCGGTCATTACCTTTAGAGAAGATGAGGTTAAAACAGTATCGAATGACATGGCAGATCCACCCCTGCACGTTATCGCATGGGTCAACGGGATCCCGTACAAGAGAGTGTTGGTAGATACTGGCTCGTCCAGTAACATCATTACCACTGCAGCATTAAAACATCTAAAGCTGCCAACCTCTCATATCATGGCTTCCACATACACACTATGAGCATTCAACGATGTGATATGCTCGACAGTCGGCACAATTGTTCTACCCGTCCAGGTAGGACAAAAGATGATACCAACATTGTGCCATGTTTTGGAAGGCGAGATGGCATACAACATATTGCTAGGGCGGCCATGGATCAGGGACATGAAGTGTGTCCCTTCGATAGCTCACCAGTGTCTAAAGTATGCATTTGAAGGAGAAGTACATGTAGTCCCGATGGACTTAGAACCCTTCAAATATTGCAATGCGATGCAATTAATGCCTCAATCGACCCTCCCATCAACGCATTTGGATTTCCAGTTAAATCCATCTAGACAGGGTCCAATGCCGTGGGCACCACTGGTGACTAATCCATCAAAATCCCAGCCAGGTGAATCTTCATCATCTGCTCCTTCACTACCAATGCCACCTGTCATGGCTAAATAGAAGGACAAAGGAAAACAGATCCTGGAAGAGGCTCAACCCCTAGAAGAGGTGTTGCCAATGATATCAACTATCTCAATAGAAGAAATACCTAGCACAATGGAAGTTGAGGCTCCTAATCCACCCAACATGGAATGGACTCAGGAAGGCCTTCCATTTCCTCCCTCTCAATCATCAACAATTACTATTGAAATGGCCAGTACGGGCCTGGGGGAGTATCTAGTGCAGAATGTTGTGGCAACGCCCGTGCTAGAATCCGTGCAGGACATGGGGAGACCTCGCCTTCCCATAGGGACAGTTGTTCCTTTAGGTTACCCACAAAACCAGACTAATTTTGTGTATGGGGGCCTTGATCATGGTGTTGAACCATGCAAGCAAAAGGACGAGGACGAAGAGCCTTTTGCCAAAAATGTCAATTATCTGTCGAACCCAGACTTCGCTCTGAGATATCTCGGCCAATGCAATTGGCATGGATACGGGCTAGGTAGGTATGAGCAAGGGGTGCGTGTCCTTTGCCAGCCAAGATACCAAATGTCATATGATAAGTCGGGAGTAGGGTTCAACCACCCCCTGCCCTTAGACATCTTGGTGGAAAACATGCAAGGCCTAGGAATAGGCAACAAGGGTGGATTGGCATCAGATCCTTATGCCAACCCAAACACAGAATATACATTGGGAGATTACCTCCCATGGTCAACAACCACCCTTGGTAACATCAATAATCCCTCTCCTTTGCTAGAGAGAGGTGAAAGTTTGGACACTAACTTTCAAGGAGAGCATAAACAGAGTCCAGAGATATTTTTGAAACTGTTCCCTTTAGAGGTTCCAATTGAACCAGTGTTGTGTCAAGAGAATCAGGTCCCTCCACGGAGCGTGGAACAACCGCAATGGGATCAGATTAATTTTCTCGAACAAGATGAACCTAATATGTCGCAAGCATTTGTTGAAGAAAATGAGCATTTTTGGATCTTCGACAATGATTACGAAAGATGAGACTGAGATGGCATATCTCAACCACATGCAAAATGCAACAAAGGCAACAAGTGCAACAACGCGCCCCTTGGGGATTAATGACTTATTGCACAACTGGGCATACTACTAGGGCATGAGTGGTACGTAGACCCAGTAGGGTGGGACCAAGTGTTGGATCCATGGCTCCAAGTTTACGATGAGCACCGTCCACCCCGAGACCCTATAATGACATCAGTGCCGAGGGAAGACCCTGTCTTCCTATCAGCACATAGGGCCGATCCGTTCGTGCCCGTCCCCCTAGAGCCAGATCCAGAGCATAGGGAGCATCCAAAATGTTTGAGTTATCATACCCACGGTAATGGAGACCAAATTCATTCCATCCACATGATCTCCATTGATTTGACCGCACCCATCCGCAATCCGGTCGATCCAGCATGGTCATTGCATCTAGACATAGATGCCATCGACTGGGATCACGTCAATTCACCTCTCTCCCCATAGAGTACTGGCCTTTCGGTAAGATGCCTCATTTTACCCCAGGGACAACTCAGGATATTTTTTAGGCTGAAGAGGAACCCGAGGTTCCCAACGCAGATTTAAATTTAGCTAATGATATCCATTTGATCCCGACTCCACATCAATTGGAGGACGGATCCCACATGTCGATCGAGGAGATGACTGACGTAGATATCGGCTTGGATCCAATGAATCCATAGATTATCAAGCTCGGGGTAAGCTTATCCCCTGAAGAGCAAGCCGACTACATTGCCCTTCTCAAAGAGAAGAAGGAGGTTTTTGCATGGTCATACAGAGACATGCCGGGGCTAGATCCGTAGCTAGTCATGCATAATTTAACGCTTGATCCGACAATCAAGCCTGTTAAGCAAAAACTACGTAAGATGCACCCAACAGTGGCCTTGATGGTCAAAGATGAATTGCAAAAGCTGTTGGATGCATAGTTTGTCATCTACGTGGATTATCCGCCATGGCTGTCCAACATGGTGCCCATCAAAAATCCCGACGGGAGGATTCACATATGCACTAATTTTTGAGATCTAAACAAAGTGAGTCCTAAGGATGATTTCCCCTTGCCGAGCATCGACGCATTGGTAGACGCTACAATAGGTCACGAAATGCTATCCCTCATGGATGGTTTCTCGGGATACAATCAGATTCGTATCAATCCTGAGGACCAACTAAAAATGGCGTTCACAATGCCTTGGGGGACATTTTGTTATAAGGTCATGCCTTTTGGCCTTAAAAATGCTGGCGCCACCTACCAACGTGCCATGACATATATCTTCCATGATTACATGCACAAAACTTTGGAAGATTACATGGATGATTTGTTAGCCAAGTCTCTTTTGCGCTCAAATCATATCGATGACTTAAGCAAGATACTCGATCGCCTCATGGAGCATAAAGTTAGACTGAATCCCAAGAAGTGCGTATTTGGCGTCACATCTGGAAAACTCTTGGGTTTCATAGTCTCAAAGTGAGGCATCGAGGTGGACCCAAAGAAAGTCAAGGCAATCCTTGAAATGGTTCCCCCAACTACCATTAAGCAGCTCAGAAGTCTACAGGGAAAGGTCACGTCAATTAAGCGCTTCATAGCGCAGCTATCTGACAAGTGCCGACCCATGAACAAATTATTGCACAAAGGGGTTACATTTCACTGGGATGACGAGTGCCAGTCAGCCTTTGATGACATCAAACAATACCTGGCTTTGCCACTAGTATTGGCACCACCTAGACCAGGAGTGTCATTCTACTTATACATCTCAGCTATTGAGGTGGCACTGGGCGCCATGCTGGCCTAGAAGAATGAACTTCACAAAGAACAGGCTACTTATTATCTTAGCCGCACCCTGGTCAGTTATGAACTTAACTATGCATACGTTGAGAAACTCTGCTTGGCAATGGTGTTTGCTACCAAAAAGCTATGCCACTACATGCTCGAGCAACACTACGTATGTTGTGTCTAAGGAGAATCCATTGCGATACATGATGAGTCATACTTATCATAGTAGTCGCACGGCGAAATGGATCATGTTGTTGACAGAATTTGACATAGAGTTTATTGGACAGAAATCTATCAAAGGATAGGTCATAGCCGATCAACTAGCAGAGGCTCCTCTTGAAGACGATCAGCCTCTAGTCATAGAACTACCCGATGATGGGGTCTTCCATGTCTCAGAATCGCCAGATTTTGATGAGCCTGAGTCACAGGCTGACATAACCCTATTCTTCGATGGTTCTAAATGTGAGCAAGGTGGTGGCATGGGAATAGTATTCTTCACACCGCAGGGCGCTCCAATGCCCCTATCATTTAAATTAAACTTCCCATGCACCAACAATAATGCAGAGTATGAAGCCTTGCTCATAGGTCTTCAGACAACAATCGCCATGAACATCAAATGACTGAACATCTTTGGTGATTCGCTGTTAATTGTCAATCAAGTCAAAGGGGTATTCCAATGCAAATGCCCAGTTCTGTAGGCTTATAAAGCCCTTGTGGACAAATTCCTGGCAAAACTTGAGTGGTATGACATCGAGGCACTCCCTCGGTCATCGAATCATTTTGCGGACACAATGGCCTCCTTGGGGTCACTAATCCCGCAAGACCTTTCCGGTGATATGACAACCATTCAAGTCAAAACCCTATCGCAATCCACGATGGAGCGTGCAAGCTCTGACTTGACGCCAGGAATCCACATGATCCAGATTGAACCATCCTCGGATAAGTTCTCTCGAATCCATGATCATTTGAAGCATGCCAATTGGGGGTCCTTGTTCTCCCCTACTCCCATTAATAGCAACACAACGCTATTCTTACAAGTTCTATCCCGCTCAGCGTTTGCTAGGGATGAACTTCAAGAGGGATTGGTTGTTCATACCGTCGAGGTTTTCGATCAACAAGACTGGTATTTACCCATTAGAGACTACCTCAAGTTAGGTAATCTCTCGCTTGGATTGACGCATGCCGCAAAATGAGCATTCAAGCAGAAAGCGGCTAAGCATGTCTTGATAGGAGACATTTTGTACCATCGCAGCTATGAAGGAATCCTCCTTCGTTGCTTGGACCAGCAAGAGTCCACTTGGGCAGTCGCCCAAGCGCACGATGGTACATGTGGTGGCCACTTCAGTGGTATGGCCATCGCAAAGTGCATTCTTCGCATGGGCTATTATTGGCCATCTTTAGAGCGAGATTGTTGCGCATATGTCAAGAAGTGCGTGAAGTGTCAACATCATGCCAATTTGATGCACGTACCTTCCCAGGCCTTGCAGACAGTCCAGTCTGCTTGGCCATTTTTGCAATGGGGCTTCGATCTAATTGGAAAGATCTCCCCTATCGTCGTCAGGCCATCACACGTTTATCATAACGGCCACAGAGTATTTTACCAAGTGGGTGGAAGCAGTTTCGCTTACCTCTACGACAGGACCCCGCATTGTGGAGTTCATTTTGCATAACATCATATGTCATTTTGGTATTCCATCCAAAATAGTCTCGGATAATGGGACGCCTTTCAAGAACAAAGACGTGCGTGCTTTGACCACAAAGTACAAAATTTAGCACAATTTTTTGACACCCTATTATCCGTAGGCGAATGGGCAAGCAGAGGCGTCAAACAAAATGCTAGTTGCCATCCTTAAAAATATGGTCACAGATAGTCATAAGGATTGGCACATCCAAATCCCACTTGCCCTTTGGGCTTATCGCACTAGCATTCGGACGCCCACTGGGGCCACTCCATTTTCGCTCGTGTATGGCTTCGAGGCAGTCATGCCTCTAGAGTTGGAAATTCCTTCCCTACGCATATCAATGCAGGAGTTCATCGATGATGATGCTGCACGGTAGGCCCGGTTAGACCAGCTTACGTTGCTTGATGAACGACACGTTAATGCTCTTGAGCATTTACGTATTTATCAAGAGCGACTTAAGAAAGCTTACAACATGAAAGTTCACCTGAGGGACTTTCGGGTTGGTGATTTGGTTTTGAAGGAAAACCAACAGAACTCTAGTTTGTCATCCCACCTAAGGGACAAATTTGTGGCAAATTGGTTAGGTCCATATGTCATTGATAGAAAAATAGGACCCGAGACATACCGGCTAGCCTCCCTTGATGGAATAAAGGAAACAGAACCCTTGAATATCAGTCATTTGTGACCATTCCATATCTAAGAGAGCCATATCCCAAAAATGCTCCAAGGATTCTATAATCGCTTGGTCAAATCCCAAAATGCTCCAAGGATTCCTCAATCGCTTGGTCAAATCCCAAAATGCTCCAAGGATCCCTCTAATAATCGCTTGTCTTGGTAAATCCCTAAAATGCTCCAAGGATCCCTAATAATCTCTTGGTCAATCCCCTAAAAATGCTCCAAGGATTCCTCTAATAAATCTCTTTGGTTCAAGGAATCGGCCTAAAATCGCCTGGTCAATCCCAAAATGCTCCAAGGATTCCTATAATCGCTTGGTCAATCCCAAAATGCTCCAAGGATTCCTATAAATCGCTTGGTCAACCCCAAAATGCTCCAAGGATTTCCACAATCGCTTGGTCAAAAATAAGAAAAGTCAAAATTCAAAAATCATCAAAAACAACAAAAAAAAATTTGCATCTCATTTCTAGGCATGCTCAAATTCATCAATAGAGAGCTCTTCTCGCATCTCATCTTCATATTCACAAAAATCAATCCATCAAAAATACAAAAATACATAGCTGCATTAAGCATTGCATCCATACATTGCATATTTGTGGTCGTACAGGTCAAAGGCACCATAGGCTGTAATTGCTCTGCTAGTCCATCTGGTTCCACATTGTTCCATCTTATAAAACAAACAAACAAATGCCATTTACTACTTTTTACCACACTAAGAGTCAGTGGTCTTCTAATGTATCAAGAGTTTTCGTAATTCAGTCATCATTTTGCTCTCTAGCCACGTAATGTACCGAGTCAGATAGATTTTACGAAGGTAGAGTTATACTTGAAATACGCCTTGTTACGTAGCATCCCAACACAAATTAAAACACATAAAAATTCCCAAGTTGTGTGAACGAAAGATGAAACCTGCACAGTAATCCAGGTCACCATAAGTGAAACGGTTATCTTGCTCATCCCCCTGTGCGAATGGTTCTAGAATGCTGAGAATTGATAAAAGGATGAGCTCTTCCCTATCCATTCACCTTAATAAATAGTGGTTTTACCACTACCAAATCCCAATCATAGTTGGTTCCCAAAGTTGTAAGGATTTGTACTACACGTCCCTGCCAAGGATGGGTAGTCATCCCCAAGACCTAAAAGGATCAACGCCATTCACGAACAAATTTCCAACAAACCATCATCCTAACCCTTTCCATTCACCTTTGGTCTCCAAGTTGTAAGGATTCGTACTATCCACCCCTAATCAGGATGGGTAGTCATCCCCAAGGCCTAAAAGATCAATGCCCTTACTTCATAATCTCCATCATCCCCTTGGTTCCCAACGTCGTAAGGATTCGTACTATCCGCCCCTAACCAGGATGGGTAGTCATCCCCAAGGCCACTAGGATCAAGGCCATTCACAAGCTCAAACTCACACCGCTCAAAATACAAAATCAAGTAACAGTGGTTATCACCACTATTCAAAATCCTTGCTCAAAAAGAAAAATAAATAGAAAAATAAATAGTGATTTGCATCACTATATAGACGAGCAAGTCTCCCAAATCATTCAGCCAACAAATAACCTGAACTTGAATCTTTGGAATTCTCAGCATTCGAAAACCATCTAGGTGATCCTCATTACAGGTTTGGTTGACAGCCTATCTGGCAATGGTGGTATCCTACCCGCATGACGATATGTCTGTCACATTCACTTTGCGTGTGTGCAGACCAATGTTTGCATGAGGATGAGCTAGCTTATGGTATCCTGGATAACACCGCAGATTAATCTGACTAAATACAACAAAGGAGTTAGTGGAGCTAATTAGGTGATCCTCAAATACAAGTTCGGTTGAAAGCCCATCCAGCACTGGCGGTATCCTGACAAATACCACATAAATGAACTCAATTGCACACACAGGGATGTGAAATAGCTTGGTCAAAAACAAGTCCGATTCATACCTTGTCCAAAAGTCTTGTAAGATAAAGTATAGTCGTGGCTAGTGAGTTAAAACCGTCTGAGTCTCAGAAAACCTTAGCTACATTTCTAAACCAACTGCGCTACTTTTCATCCTTACAATACCATCAAAAAATACAAAAAAAAAATCACATGTATACATACAAAGTCATTCATCATAGCAATCGCCTAAAAACAAAAATAACAGAGTCCTAAACAGTCTAGGGTGCCATAACCAACCATCACAAATTCCATTCATCCATTTCATTTTGCATATCACATATAAATCAAAAACATTTGCATTCATCATAACATATGCATCCATCAAAATAAATAAACATGCATACATCCATATTCATCAACCATAATGCATAATATCAAATCATCACATGTGCATAACCACAATAAAGCCGATATATATATATATATCATCAAAAAAAATGCCCGTAGGCTACAAAACTGGTCCTCTGACCCCGCAATCATATAACAAAACCACCCAGCCTAAGGCGTCGACCACCATGATCACGCAGGATCGGTGCGACGAGAACTACCCCCCATGGTGTGGGTCCTGTGGGACCCCTCAAGGTGGCTACTGCTAGCCCCCACATCACGCCTGCTATCGCCTCCCTCATCCAATCGCCTGTGACGAGATGATGCTGACTGCTCAGTACCACTGTCCCTCGTCCGGCATGAAGATCCACCTCCCGACGGCTCAGGTAGCCGCCCACCGAGGCGGATGACCTCCCTCTCCAAATCTATCCGATGTCGGCACCACTCTGCCTCCCATCGATGGTAGTAAGCTACTGCATCATCACGCTGCACCAAAACCCTATCCCGCTCTGCTAGTTGAGCCCGTAGGAGATCCCTCTCCCATAGTGCATCCCCTAGCTCCCGTAGCGCATCCCCCAGCTCCTGATCTCGTATCCATAGTAGCTCCACCAAACATGCATTCTCAGTACGTACCCCGAACTCCATCTCCTCCACATCCGCCTGAGGCATGGGACTCTCTAGAACAGCAGCCTGCTCTGGCTCCCATGGCTCCGCAATGTCCTGCATCTCCGACTGATCCGGAGCCCCCAAATCTACATCCTCACCCTCCACCTCAACCATGTCCACATCCTCCAAAGGAGCTCCCCAATCATCCCCTGGTGCCTCAGCACCCTCCCCACCCGTCGTTGCCGCCTCTACGCCTCCCAGTGGCCCCCCTCCTCGCCATCACCGTAGTACCCACCACTGGTCATACTCAGCGGTAGTCCCGACGTCATCCACGTCTGGGACGTCGAT
This sequence comes from Wollemia nobilis, assembly GCA_028583015.1. Lineage (NCBI taxonomy): Eukaryota > Viridiplantae > Streptophyta > Pinopsida > Araucariales > Araucariaceae > Wollemia > Wollemia nobilis. The sequence continues at coordinate 85,531 of JAQPPZ010006829.1, forward strand.
CACCGCGTCCGAATCCTCACCCAATGGTGCGATGATCGATCGGTCTAGAGTCCTCTCATCTCCCCCGATGTCGATAGACCACGGGCTCACCAGGAAACCCCTGGCGCACCCCAAACTATCGTGTAACCCGGCTATATGAGAAGAACTCGTGCTCGGTCCCATGTCGCCCAATCAACCACCGCTCTCTACGTACCCGTCAGAGCCACTCTCCAGCCTTCGGCCAGGCTGGACAGTCTCGATAAGGGCGCCAAACCACCTCCCCTGGAGTGAGCCGAGAGAAGGCATCGACATAGTGCCCTACGGCACCTGCCCACCGTCGACTCTGTCCCTGCTCTCCGGACCATCGCCACAGAACTGCATAACCTATCTCCTTATCCTCCATCATCGCCCGAGTCATCCATGGTAACCCGGTTGGCCTCTCAACTGCTATGTGCTGCCAACCCTAGCATTGCAATAGATAGTTGCAGCTGATCCCCTTTCGCTATCGATAGCGGACCTCATACAACTCCCCATAGAGTTGTGCCATCAGTGTCTGTCCCCATCTCAAGATAAGCGGTGCCTCTATCGGGCACTATACCAACTGCCAAACCAAATCCAACAGGTTCCATGGGAACCTCGCACCTGACGAGTCAGGTAATAGCATGTTGGAAATGAGGCCCATAAGGAATGCGTGCCTCACTCCCAACACCCCCCTCTCCTGCCACCATCGGACCAGAATCCCGCCAACCTGACAGTCAATCTCGGCCGTCTCCACTGGGCTCTCTACGCCCAACTGCTCCCCATGTCCGAAGCATCTCGTCAGTATAGCCGTCCGCTGATCACGCGACGATGTCCTGATGGGCAGTCCATCTATCAGAATCCGAAGAAGCCGATAGATATCCTCCAAAGTAACAGTCATCTCCCCTGTTGGGAGATGGAAGGTATTGGTCCACGGATCCCAAAGATTGATCAGGGCCATCAAATAGGCCTGATCCGTGACCACAGGCTCCAGTCGAGCCACTTGCTTGAGCCCAAGGGCATCAAGCCACTCCCAGTCAGCCTCAGTCAGCGCCCCCCGTGCCTCAGTAAAAGCAGTGGGTACACGGTACCGGCTCCTAACAACCTGCAAAAGAAAACAATTCAAAAAAATTAAAATCATGGAAAAGAACTGTACAGCAATAACATGCATATACAACATTGCCTATCAATGTACAGCAAAAAAAAACAAAACAAACACAAAAAACAAATTTTCAAAACAAAAACAAACACAAAAATTCAAACAAAAATTAAATTTTCAGTTCTAGGGTTGCTAATCCTAACTGATTAATTTAAAAACAAAAATTCAAAATTCAATTAAATTTTCAGTTCTAGGGTTCCTAATCCTAACTGATAAATTCCAAAAAAATAAAATGAAACAAAATTTAAAAAATTAATTTTTCAGTCTTAAGGTTTCTAATCTTAACTGATTAATTTAAAAACAGCATAAAAATTCAAAAACAACAAAAATTGCGTCTTAGGGTTTTACGTTCCGTTATCCTGGGGTTTAGTTAAAAGCTAAATAAACATTCTTTACCTAGGTTTTGCGCTACGTTTAGTTGTACACTAAGTCTTAGTTGTCCTTAGCTCAGTTTCAAGGTTTAAATTTTAAAATTTTGAAAAACATCATCACAAAAATAATTCAACAAAATAATTGCAATTAAAACAAAAATAAACTCTAGGGAGCACTTACTGGTCTCGCTTCGGCTCCGTCGCTCGATCCGGTTTGTGTACTCATGATGGCAGGGAAAATCTCGGCAGCGCTTCGCTTTGCAGAATTAACCTCCTCCTCCCTAGAGCTCCAAATCGCAAGAAAAATCAGATGCAAATGAGCCCAAACCCTAGTTTTGGCCCTTAAATAGGCTTTTGAGCTGGAATTCATCCTTCACTGGGATGAGCACTCTGGTTAGCGCTCGTCCCACCCAGGGATGAATTCTAAAGCTGGGATTCGTCCCACCCTGGGACGAATTCAGGCCAGAAACTTCAAAAACATCAAAAAATGAACAAAAATGCATTAAAACCGATAATAAATTTGCCCGATGAGAGTGCTGTTGCACTTGACATCCCGGGCATACAAAACAGATGTTGGGGTCACAAATTGTCATTATCCTACTCCCTAAGAAGGCTATCTTAGCCGGACCGCTCCATGGGAAGACGGATTTTTGCCAATTTCAGCTCCAAACAGCGTCGCAAAAAGGGTTACCACCCACCAAAAACAGGTCTAAATGTTGGAAAAATTGCACATGCTTAACGCTAAACCATCTAGAGGCACCCTTGCACAAGTCATCTTGGGTCAAGCGACTCGTCGCTTTTCTCACGAAGGTCATTCCCTCATCGATTCGTCGCTTGAGGGGGTAGTCACACTTAGTCACCAATCAACAAACACACACCCAATCAAGGCAATGACATGCATTCAAAGAATCATTGACAAAGACAATCACGCTCCTGCTTGGGGCAGTAAACAAGCAACAATCATAATCTGATCAAATCACTTGGCATTTTGTGAATCATGAACACAAGGTTCCCCCCGTGGACAAAAGGTTGCGCCCTTTGCCTATTCATGACTGATCAATGTCCAAGCTCAAGTCACACCTCACCAAAATAGGTTAATACTTGAAATCAAATTCCTTCGCTCGTTAGAAGCAAGGATTCAAGAATGCATGCCCTTTCCATACTTGGGGCATCAAAAGTTGGTTAGGTTACCAAGAAACCCTAATCATTAGTGCTTTGGTTATCTATTTTTGCTCGACGTTGCGCCATGCACAGCGCATCCCAAAAAGGGGCATCTGTAGACACCAAAACAACACCAATCCGATTATGTGACTGCAAACACTGATCGCTTTGACACACACAGCCCCTAGGGCAGCCCTCAGAGGTTAAACAGTGGTCCTAACCACTTTTATAGCAATTTTGTAAGGTCAAAAGGCAATTTGGCACATTCAGGCACTTTGCTCAGTATTCGTCCCACCCAGGGACGAATTCTAACTGGGATCCATCTCACCCAGGGATGAATTCTGAATTCATCTTTGGTCAGGATGAATTCCAGGTTTAACGGGCAAAAAGAAGAATGGCGCCAAGTGGCAGCCGAAGACTGTCAATTTATGACTCTTGCCTTGCATGCGCGTGTAGGTGGGTAGATTGGCCGTTGGAGGACTGTCACAAGGGCAGTCATGGAAGCCCAAGTCAGGGAGGAGTCTCCTCCCTCTTGGGAAGGCATGGCCGCCACATGGCATCCCTGCATGCCCCTCCAAAGAGACCCCTTGGGTCTATAAAATGGTGGACTTTCCCACCCAAAAAAGACAAGTTGGAGGCATTTTCAAGCAACGAAGTGCTGCCAAATTGATACCATGCCTTTACCCTTTTGATTTACATCTTCCACATCCTTGATCTCTTTTGCAAGAGAGGTTATTGGGTGGCTATTGGAAGTGTGAATTCAGACCCAAAAACCCAACATTTGACCACCTTAATCCACCAATTTTCCGACAACCCATTCTAAGAGATTTTGGGCCCATCCCTAGTGGATTGGTGCCGAAATCAAGTTCCAACGGTGGGCGGCCCACTCGGGCGCCCCGCACTTTTTAAGTTTCATTCTAATTCATTTTTCTGTCATTTTTTCATCTCTCATTTCATTCTATGCTGACTAGATAGTTTATGTATTCGATTTCATAATGTTTTAATCAGATTTCATCATGTTCTCGTCGCTTTTGTTGTCCCACTAACTTGCAGGTAGCGACGCCAAATTCCCGCTGATGGAGGTCAAATTGGGAGAAATCGACCATCTGGGTCATCCCAAAATGCCCCCAATTAGCTAACCCCTATGTTTGCAGGTCATTTGGAGATCCCGAGACGCGACATTTGGACGGCATCACCTCGGCACTTTTCACAAATCGAATTCGTCCTACCCGAGGATGAATTACAGTTGAATTCATCCTGCCCAGGGACGAATTTTAGTTGAAAGTGAATTGGTCGACTGTTTCGATGGCAGTGGCCCTCTGGTAATGTTTTCTGGTCTCTGTCAAATTTGCAGGTGATTTGGATTCATTTTACTCATCGATTTAGCTAATCTTTTACATGCATCTTTCATTAATTTTAGAGAACAAACGTTTCATATTTGCAACAGGTGCTACTAACACCTTTGTTGTTTCTTTGATCACAGGAGGAGCAGCAAGAGCCAAGGATTCATCATCGCAAGCGGCGGCAACACTTTGGCCCGCCCATTTCAAATGTGGGCATGCGGAAGAGGGAATACTAAGTCACGATTGTAACCCAAAACTCATTTAACGCTCCTAGCCCCTGAAAAGGGAGGAGGCGTCTTTGTAACCGAGATTAAGAGAGTTAAATAAAAGGGCTGTGATTTCTCTAATTTCTTGTATCTCATTTCAATTCGCCTCTTTCATTTCATGCACTTCACATTTTAGGACTTAAGCGTTAGTTTTGATTTTGAATGCATCGCAATAGTTTTCTTTTTCAAATCTTCCGAAATCTCGTGCTTTCAGTGGCTGATAGAAAAATAGGACTCGGGACATACCGTCTAGCTTCTATTGATGGAATCAAGGAAACAGAACCCTTGAATATCAGTCATTTGTGACCATTCCATATCTAAGAGAGCCATATCCCAAAAATGCTCCAAGGATTCCTGCAATCACTTGGTCAACCCCAAAATGCTCCAAGGATTCCTACAATCACTTGGTCAATCCCAAAATGCTCCAAGGATTCATATAATCGCTTGGTCAATCCCAAAAATGCTCCAAGGATTCATATAATCGCTTGGTCAATCCCAAAAATGCTCCAAGGATTCCTACAATCACTTGGTCAATCCCAAAAATGCTCCAAGGATTCATATAATCACTTGGTCAACCCCAAAATGCTCCAAGGATTCCCACAATCGCTTGGTCAAAAATAAGAAAATCCAAAAATCATCAAAAACAACAAAAAATTGCATCTCATTTCCAAGCATGCTCAAATTCATCAATAAAAAGCTCTTCTCACATCTCATATTCATATTCACAAAAATCAATCAATCAAAAATACAAAAATATATAGTTGCATTAAGCATCGCATCCATACATTGCATATTTGTGGTCGTACAGGTCAAAGGCACCATAGGCTGTAATTGCTCTGCTAGTCCATCTTGTTCCACATTTTTCCATTTTATAAGCAGTCTAAAAAACAACAAAAATACACCATTTACTACCTTTTACCACACTAGAGTCAGTTGTCTTATAATGTATCAAGAGTTTTCATCTTTCAGTCATAATTTTTCTTTCTAGCCACATACTATACAATGTCAGGCAGATTTTATGAAGGTAGAGTTCTACTTGGATCACACCTTGTTACATAGCATCCCAACACAAATTAAAACACATAAAAATTCCCAAGTTGTGTGAACGAAATATGAAACCTGCATAGTAATCCAGGTCACCATAAGCAAAATGGCTATCTTGCTCATCCCCCTGTGAGAATGACCCACAGAATGCTGAGATTTGGCAAAAGGACAAGCATCCTCCCTACCCAATTCCCCAAGAATCCCAAAGTTCTCAATAGTTGCAAAACATCAAAAATTTGCAAAAGTCAAAACACCAAAATTTGATATCCCAGAGTGCATACATCAAAAAGCACATACAATAGTGATTCTTATCACTCGAATCCAAATCCCTTGCTCAAAATAAAAGTATATAAAAATAAACAGTGATTTTATCACTACCAACAAGCAAGTATCCCAATACAATAGAAGAAAATAAGGGAGTCGAAATCCCTGGAACTCTTAGCATTTCGACAGGTCATGAGGCAAGCCTCAGTATTGGTTTGGTTGATAGCCTATCGGTCACTGGAGGTAAACTTCCCGCATGATGATATATCTGTCACATTAACTTGTGTACAAATCAATGTTTGCATGTGGATGAGCTAGCTTATGGTATCCTAGATAGCATCACAGATTAATCTGACTAAATACAATTAGATCTAATTAGGTGATCCTCAGTATAGGTTTGGTTGACAGCCTATCTGGCACTGGCGGTATCCTAACAAATACCACACAAATGAACTCAATTGCACACACAGGGATGTGAAATAGCTTGGTCAAAGACAATTCTGATTCATACCTTGTTCAAAAGTCTTGTAAGATAAAGTACAGTCGTGGCTAGTGAGTTAAAACCATTTGAGTCTCAGAAAACCTTAGCTACATTTCTAAACCAACTGTGCTACTTTTCATCCTTGCAATACCATCAAAAAATACAAAAAAACCACATGTATACATGCAAAGTCATTTACCATAGCAATCGCCTAACAACAAAATCACAAAGTCCTAAACAGTCTATGGTGCCCTAACCAAACAACACAAATTCAATTCATCCATTACATTTTGCATATCACATATACATCAAAAACATTTGCATTCATCATAACATATGCATCCATCAAAATAAATTATGCATACATCCATACTCACCATTCATCAGGCATAAAATCAAATCAACACTCGCATAAACAAAATAAAGTCATTTGTATATATCATCAAAAATGCTCGTAGGCTACAATAATCGGTCATCTGACCCCGCACAATCCAAAAGCTCAAAAACCCCCAAGCCTAGGACGTCGGCCACCATGATCACGTAGGATCAATGTGATGGGAACTACCCCCCGTGGTGTGGGTCTTATGAGACCCTTTAGGGTGGCTGCTGCTAGCCCTTGCATCATGCCTACTCACCCCCCCTCATCTAGTTGCCTACATCGAGAGGATGCTGACTACTTAGTCTCACTCCCTCTTGAGCGACGTGATGATCCACCTATGTTGAATGTAGGGACCCACCCACCAAGGCGGCTAATCTCTGCCTCTAGCTCTAACCACTGCCATAATGACTCCATATCTCACTGGTGATACGTCGCCAAGTTCTCCTCGCACCACACCAAAGCCCTATCCCTCTCCACTAGCTACATCCATAAGAGATCCCTCTCTCATGCCGCATCAGTACCCCCATCCCATCGGCGAGAAGCAGCTATTGCATTCTCTCGCTCCGCCAGTTGCATCTGTAGGATATCCCTCTCCTATAGATCTTCCCCCAACTCCTCATCGTGCCTTCGTAGCAACCCCTACAACTATGCAATATTAGCATGTAACCATGCATCCACGTCCGCTGCATCTACCCGAGGCATGGGCATCTCTGGAACAGCAACTTGCTCTGGCTCCCACTGCTTCATGATGTCCTGCATCTCTGATTGATCTAGAGCCCCAAGATCCACATCCATACCATCCACCTCTACCATGTCTGCATCCTCCAAAGGAGCTCCCCAGTCATCCCTTGGTGCCTCAGCATCCTCCCCGCCCGCCACTATCTCCTCTGTGCCTCCCAGTGGCCCCTCGCCCCGCCATCGCCATAGTACCCACCACGAGTCATACTTAGTGGTATTCCTGATGTCATCCACGTCTAGGACATTGATCACCACATCTGAATCCTTGCCTAGTGGCATAATGACTGGTCGATCTAGATTCCTCTCATCCCCCTAGCACCAATAGACCACGGGCTCAACAAGAAACCCCTGGCACACCCCAAACTATCGTGTAACATAGCTATACGAGAATAACTCATGCTCGGTCTCATGCTGCCTAATCAGCTATTGCTCTCTGCATACCAGTCGGAGCCACTCTCCAGCCTCTGGCTAGGCTAGACAGTCCCGATAAGGGTGCCAAACCACCTCCCCTGGAGTAAGCCGAGAGAAGGTATTGGCATAGTGCCCTATGACACCTGCCCACCGTTGACTATGCCCCTGCTCCCTAGACCACCACCACAGAACTGCATACCCTATCTCCCTATCCTCCATCTCCATCTGAGTCATCCATGGTAACCCGACTGGCCTCTCCACTGCTATGTGTTGCCAAGCCTAGCACTGCAACAGGTAGCTACAACTAATCCCCTTCCGCTACCGACAGTGGACCTCATAAAACTCTCCATAGAGCTACGCCAATAGTGTCTGTCCCCATCTCATAATAAGCGATGCCTCTATCGGGCACTCTACCAACTGCCAAACCAAATCCAGCAGGTTCCATGGGAACCTCACGCCTGATGAGTCAGGTAACAACATGTTGGACATGAGGCCAATAAGGAATGCATGCCTCATGCCTAACACCCCCCTCTCCAGCCACCATCGAACCAAAATCCTGCCAATCTGGCAGTCACCCTCTGCCCTCTCCAGTGGATCCTCCACACCCAGCTCCTCCCCATGCCCAAAGCATCTCATCAATATAGTTGTCCGTTGATCACGCGATGATGTCCTGATCGATAGTCCATCTATCAAAATCCACAAAAGCCGATAGATATCCTCCAAAGTCACAGTCATATCCCCTGTTGGGAGATGGAAGGTGTTGGTTCGCGGATCCCAAATATTGATCAGGGCCATCAAATAGGTCTGATCTGTGACCATAGGCCCTAGTCGAGCCACTTGCTTGAGCCCAAGGGGATCAAGCCACTCCCAGTCAACCTCAGTCAACCCCCCCACGCTTCAGTGAAAGCAGTGGGTACACGGTACGGGCTCCTAAAAACCTGCAAAAGAAAACAATTCAAAAACATAAAAATCATGGAAAAAGAACTGTACAGCAATAACATGAATATACAACATTGTATACCAGTGTACAGCAAAAAAAACAAACATAAAAATTCAAACAAATATTTAATTTTTTAGTTCTAGGGTTTCTAATCCTAACTGATTAATTTAAAAACAAAAATTCAAAATTCAAACAAAAATTATTTTTCAATTCTAGGGTTTCTAATCCTAACTAATAAATTCCAAAAATAAAAGAAACAAAAATTTAAAAATTAATTTTTTAGTTCTAGGGTTTCTAATCCTAACTGATTAATTTAAAAACAAAACAAAAATTCAAAAAACAACAAAAACTACATCTTAGGGTTTTACGTTATGTTTATCCTAGGGTTTAGTTAAAAGTAAAATAAAAAATTCTTCACCTAGGTTGTGTGCTACAACTAAGTCTTAGTTGTCTTCAGCTCAGTTTCAGGGTTTAAGTTTTAAAATTTTGAAAAACATCATCACAAAAATAATTAAACAAAACACTTGCAGTTTTAAAACAAAAGTAATAAAACTAGGAACACTTACTGGTCTCACTTCGCTCCGCCGCTCGAGCCAGTTTGTGCACTCATGATGGCAGGGAAAATCCAATAGTGCTTCTTTTCGCAGAATTAACCTCCTCCTCCCCAGAGCTCCAAATCGCAAGAAAAATCAAATGCAAATGAGCCCAAACCCTAGTTTTGGACTTTAAATAGGCCTTTTTGAGCTTAAATTCATATTTCCTTGGGATGAGCACTCTAGTTAGCACTCGTACCACCTTGGAATGAATTCTAAGCTGGTATTCGTCCCACCCTGGGACGAATTCAAGCCAAAAATTTCAAAAAACATCAAAAATTGAACAAAAATGCACTAAAACAACTAATAAACTTGGCCGATGAGAGTGCTATTGCACTTGACATCCCGTGCATACAAAATAGACGTTGGTGTCACAAATTGTCACTGTCCTACTCCCTAAGAAGGCTACCATAGCCGGACCGCTCCACGGGAAGACGAATATTTGCCAATTTCAGCTCCAAAAAGCGTCGCAAAAAGGGTTACCACCCACCAAAAATAGGTCTAAAATATCAAAAAAATTGCACATGCTTAATGCTAAATCTCCAAAGGCACCCTTGCACAAGTCATATTGGGTCAAGTGACTCGTTGCTTTTCTCATGAAGGTCATTCCCTCATCGATTCATCGCTTGAGGGGGTAGTCACACTTAGTCACCAATCAACAAGCACACACCCAGTTAAGGAAAATGACATGCATTCAAAGAATCATTAACAAAGACAATTACGCTCCTGCTTGGGGTAGTAAACAAGCAATAATCACAAATTGATCAAACACTTGGCATTCCCGAAGCATGAACACAAGGTTCCCCTATGGACAAAAGGTTGCACCCTTTGCCTATTCATGACTGATCAATGTCCAAGCTCAAGTCACACCTCACCAAAATAGGTTAATATTTGAAATCAAATTCCTTAGCTCGTCAGAAGCAAGGATTCAAGAATGCATGCCCTTTCCATACTTGGGGCATCAAAATTTTGTTAGGTTAAAAAGAAACCCTAATCATTAGTGCTTTGGTTATCTATTTTTGCTCGGCGCTGCGCCATGCACAGCGCATCCCAAAAAGGGGCATCTGTAGACACCAAAACAGCACCAATCCGATTATGTGGCTGCAAACACTGATCGCTTTGACACACATAGACCCCAGGGAATCCCTCAGATGTTAAAAAATGGTCCCAACCACTTTTACAGCAATTTTGGAAGGTCAAAAGGCAATTTGGCACATTTAGGCACTTTGCTTAGTATCCATCCCGACCAGGGACGAATTCAAATTGGGATCCGTATCATCCATGGATGAATTCTGAATTCGCTCTGGGTTAGGATGAATTCCAGGTTTAACGGGCAAAAATAAAAATTGTGCCAAGTGGCAGCCGAGGATAGTCAATTAATGTCTCCTGCCTTGCATGCGCGTGTAGGTGGACAGAGTGGGCGTTAGAGGACTATCACAAGGGTAGTCATGGAAGCCCAAGTCAGGGAGGAGTCTTCTCCCTCTTGAGAATGCATGGCCATCACATGGCACCCCTGCATGCCCCTCCAAAAGATACCCCTTGGGTCTATAAAATGGTGGACTTTCCCACCCAAAAAAAGACAAGTTGGAGGCATTTTCAAGCAACGAAGTGTTGCCAATTTGAATACCACATCCTTTGATTCACCTCTTCCACATCCTTGATCTCTTTTGCAAGAGAGGTTATTGGGTGGCTATTGGAAGTGTGAATCCGGACCCAAAACCTGACATTTGACCACATTGATCTACCAATTCGTCGACAACCCATCACAAGAGATTTTGGGCCCATCCCAAGTGGATTGGTGTCGAAATCAGGTTCTAACGGTGGGCGGCCCTCCCGGGAGCCCCGCACTTCTTAGTTTCATTTTAATTTGTTCTTTTGTCACTTGTTTATATTCCATTCCATTTTATGCTATTTAGATAGTTTATAATTTCGATTTCAGAAGGTTTTGACCAAATCATATCACGTTTTGTCGCTCTTGTTGTCCTCACTAACTTGCAGGTAGCGACATCAAATTCCCATTGATGGAGGTCAAATTAGGGAAATCCGACCATCTGGGTCATCCCAAAATGCCCCCAATTAGCTAACCTCTATGTTTGCATGTCTGTTGGAGATCCCGATACGTGACATTTGGGCAGCATCACCTCAATGCATTGTCGTAGGCGAATTCATCCTACCTAGGGATGAATTACAGTTGAATTCATCCTTCCCAGGGAGGAATTACAGTCAAATTCAAATCAGTGACATTTCCCTAACTATTTTGATGGCAGTGGCCCTCTAGTAATGTTCTCTGGTCTCTGTCAAAATTGCAGGTTATTTGGAGTCATTTTATTCACCGATTTAGCTAACCTTATGCATGCATCCTCCATTGGTTTTTAATGTCAAACGCTTCATATTTTGTCACAGGTGCTACTAACAATTTGGTTGTTTCTTTGAATGTAGGAGGAGCATCAAGGATCAAGGATTCATCAACACTAGCAGCATCAACACTTTGGCCCACCCATTTCAAATGTGGGCACGCGAAAGGAGGAACACTAAGTCATGATTGTAACCAAAACTCTTTTAACGCTCCTAGCCCATGAAAATGGATGAGGCATCTTTGTAACCGATATCATGAGAGTTAAATAAAATGGCTGTGTTTTTTGTACTTTCTTTTATCTCCATTCAATTTGTCTCTTTCATTTCATGCATTTCACATTTTAGGACTTAAGTGTTTGTTTGATTTTGAATGCGTCGCATTAGTATTTCTTTCTTTCGGAATCTCATGCTTTCAATAATCTATGTGAAATAAATTGTTACACCACCATTAGATCAAAGGAAGCAACTTAGCCCATTGTGTTGGGTGCTCAAAGGTAAAACGGTGAATATAGGTATCCAAGTACTAGTTAATAATTTTTTTTATCCATTCGTCTATGTATGGTAGGATGAGATCATTCGTAGTTATATTCCCTATATTTTAAACAATTATTTATAAAATCAACTATTAAAAGTGGGGTCACAATTAGACATAATGGATTTGGACATACCATGGATTTTTAAAATGGAGTCCATGAATATTTAAGCAATGGTGAAGGTACGGTAAGGATGGGGGAGAGAACATAAATGAGTATGCCTTGAGAGACAGTCCACCATCATAAAAATAATTTGATTTTACTTCTTAGGAAGCCCTTTAATAAAATCCATGGAGTCATTAGTCCATACACTATATGGAATTATCAATGATTGTAGAGTGCCTAGAGTATGAACCATTTCATCTTTCATCCATTGGTAAATATCACATTTGACCATAAAAGTTTGAATATATTTTTTCATGCCCTCCTAATAGAAGGACCATTTTGCTTGTTCAAATGTCTTTAAGAACTGGAATGGATGGAAATAGTTGAAGTGTGCATTTCCCTCATAATATACTCATGGAGTGATAAAGTTTTGGAGACCACAATGCAACCTTGATATCTTAATGTTACCCATCCCATGAATATTCAAAATACAAATGGGGATAATTTTGTAGTTGTTATTTTAATATCTATAAATATTTATCATTTTTTATTTTGCATTCAAGTTGGAATATCCATTGGGAAGTGGAAAAAAAGGGCACACATTGTTACTTGATTTTAAAAATGATAGGAGAGGGCATTTGTTACAGTATTATCCTCATATCTCTTATATATGATATCAAATTAATACCCCAACAATTTTGAAACTCATTTCTATTATGTTGGAGTAGATATCCTTTGTTCTAATAAAATTTTCAAACTTTGGTGGTTTTTTAAAATAGAGAAATGCCTCCTAATGAGATATGATCACCGATAGTTAACAACATAGAGGATTCCCATAATTTATTTTTATAGGTAGAATTTCTAAATTTTTACCTAAGAGCACCTTACTAGTGAAGGACAAGTATCACCCTTCTTAAATTAATACAACCCCAATTCCATGATCCAAAGAATCACTTTCAATTATAAATGGTTTGGTAATATCAGGGGTAGCCAACATCAAGGTGGAAGTCATAGCCTTGTTAAAATCTGCAAATGCCTATTTTGTTAAAGCTCTATTTTTATATGGTGGAACACGAAATTCTCGAAGTGACAAATCATCACAATGATCACACAGCAAACAAAAAAAAGAGATGATCCAGCTAAAACATCAACGGTTTTCCATTAGGCACTATTTTTTGACTCGAAATCCTTAATCTGTTCAATTGAGATCATTGCAGTGAACGAAGACCACTACCATTTTGTTATCTTTTGCCTCCAGTGCTTGCCACATAGGAATTCTTCCCATGACATTGTGAATAAACCACTTCGTATCTAACGTAGCCAGAATATTTTAACGAAAGACTATAATTTTTGTGGCTAACGTCATCGAATTTATACCTATCCAACATAGAGTCACCAGAATCACCATCACAGAAGGTAATATATTTTTTAGTGGGAATATAGTCCCACATTTATTGTGAGGCAATCAACTCAAGGTTTATAAGGGAAGTCGCTTACATGAGGAGGTGATCACTTTTGGTTGTCCATCCTGTCTTGTTCCTGTGTCGTCCTCTACCCTCGTGTTATCTTGGCAGTCACCCTTTGTCCTCGCTATCCAATACCCTTTATCCGCTCAATGTCACTGATCCAATTCATGTCAGCCCTATCATCGCTATCCTCTACCCTTTATCCGCTCAATGTCACTGATCTAATTCATGTTAGCCCTATCAATCCCTGACACTCCTCTACCCTTTATCCGCTCAATGTCACTAATCCAATTCATGTCAACCCTGTTAGTCCGTGTCACTCCTCTACCTTTTATTTGCTCTATGTCACTGATCCAATTCATTTCAGCCCTGTCAGTTCATGTCACTCCTCTACCATTTATCTACTCTATGTCACTCTAGCCTTGTCAGTTCGTGTCAATCCTCTACCCTTTATCCGCTCAATGTCACTAATCCAATTCATGTCAGCACTATCAGTCCGTGTCACTCCTCTACCCTTTATCTACTCTATTTCATTGATCCAATTTGTGTCAGCCCTGTCAGTCTATGTCACTCCTCTACCCTTTATTTTCTCTATGTCACTGATCCAATTTGTGTCAGCCGTGTTAGTCCGTGTCACTCCTCTACTCTTTATCCGCTTTATGTCACTCCAACACTGTCAATTTGTGTCACTCCTCTACCCTTTATCCACTCAATGTCACTGATCCAATTCATGTTAGCCCTATCAATCCATGTCACTCCTCTACCCTTTATCTGCTCAATGTCACTGATCCAATTCATGTCAACCCTATCAGTCCATGTCACTCCTCTACCCTTTACTCACTCTATGTCACTGATCCAATTTGTGTCAGCCTTGTCAGTCCGTGTCACTCCTCTACCCTTTATTCGCTCTATCACTGATCCAATTCATGTCACCCCTGTCAGTCCATGTCACTCCTCTTCCCTTTATCCGCTCTATGTCACTCCAGCCCTATCAGTTCGTGTCACTCCTCTACCCTTTATCCGCTCTATGTCACTGATCAGTCCAGCCAGTCTACTGTGTTACACCTGCCTCATTCCAATTCTACACATGGTATTAAATATGTTGGTGTGATCAATTTGTTTGTATTAAATAGTCTACCGTGTTACACCTGCCTCACTCCAATTCTACACATGGTATTAAATATGTTGGTGCGATCAATTTGTTGGTATTAAATACATTGGTGCGTCAATCAATTTGTTAGTATTATTGGTATTAATTATCAATTTTTTTGTATTATTGGTATTAATTGTCGGTTAAAATTTGAAAATTCGAACACCCAAAACAAACAAATATTTTGCAGCTAAAAATTGACGTGAAATTGTTCACCAAGTTGTAAAATTTTGTCATCAAAATTTGACAGCAAAAACTTGACGATTTTTTTCGATGAATTCTAGACAAAAAATTCGATGATAAATTTTGTCACCAAACTTTTTGCTGCAAACCTTGATGACAAATTATTGAAAAGAAATTAACAATTTTTTACAAGAAATCATCAATGACTTTTTTTTTTTTTTTAACCCAAGTGTTGTAGGTGAGTTAGAGAGGAGAGGGCATTCCTCCAAGGGAGGTCCTAGGTTTGAATCTCCACCCTACCAAAAAGCTAAATTGGGTACCCAAAATCGAATTCATAATGTTGGTGTGGGCCAGGCTGGGTGTGACTCTCGGGTGACTTTGACGATGTAGAACCCCCTTTTCATGGTATCTCAGACCAAGGCAGCCCAATAAGGGGTTTTTCACTTTAAAAAAAATCAACGACTTTTTTAACAAGAAACTGATGACTTTTTTTCAGCAACAATTGTTGATGATTTTTTGCGCAAATTTTATCGACAACTTTTTTAATTTTTTTGGTATTTTTTTTGTGACAATTTTTTATGATGACTTTCAACCTTTTTTGCGACACCTTTTTGCTAAACGACTACACAAATGGCCAATGGAATAATATCTCATGACCCCAGCCTACTTTTGATGCTTAATCTCGCTCGCCTACGTCAAATCACATCAATGAGTGCATATCAAATTTAGTTCAAGGATATCGCCAATCGCATCATAGGGTTGGACGAATCAATTCTCATAAGTGGCTTCATTAGTGGATTAAAAGAAGAAATTAGAGTGGTGATCATGATGTACACTCCTCGCACCCTGTAGGAAGCCATTGGAATAAAATTGTTAGCTGAAGATAAATTCAATTTTCAATATCGACATAGGGAGCAACCTATTGAAAAATCATCATTCCTGCTCGTTATCCCAAAGCCTAAACCCTTGCCAGTTAAGTACCTCAGCCTATAATAAATGAAGGAACGATGAGCGAAGCACCTCCGTTGTACTTGTGATGATCAAATTGGGCCTCACCATCATTGCGCTACACCAACATTGTATTTATTAAATTTAGATGATCCTTGTCCCTCCATAGGGGCCAAATATAAGGTAGATGTACACTTTTTTAATTTAGTTGATCCCTATCATTCCATAGAGGGAGAAGGTGAGGTAAATAAGCAAAACATACCTAAAATACCTTATCCCACCAATGACAACAATAGGGTTAGTATGCTAGAAGTGATTGATGAGGTAGACATACCCGAAGTGATCAATTTCAATCAAACGCTTTAACCTTTAAGATATCCCCACCTTCGAAAAAGTGACATCAAGATAGTACAAGAACTTGCACAAATTCAACTTGGAAAACAAGCAACGAAGCTCCTTACTTTGATATTTGAGAACAAAGATCTTTTTAAGGAGGGTGGCATGTTAGGATTCTAATCCTAACCTTATTATTTAATTCATTAATTATATGGACCAACACGTCCTTTCATCAAACTCACAACTCTAGATAAGATATATATATGCAATGCATTGGGTGTTATAAACCATATATTGAATGAATATTTATTAATTAAATCTATTGTGGGTTTCTACCTTACAATCAAAGGCGATTCAATACAAAAGCGATTCTTCCTTCCTTTTTTTGCATATAAATACATTTCACTATTTAGTTCTTTAATAGGATTATGGGATGCATTTCTTATGTATCTTTTTCTATTCTTATCAATGGATCATCTACCAAATTCTTTATACCCTCGATAGAATTAAGACAAGAATGTCCTTTATCTCCTTTACTTTTTTTGATGGTCACTGAAGGATTGAGTAGAGATATTTTGGATGCAAATAGGGTAGGATCCTTGACTAGGATCAAAGTAGGGGTCCTTTATTTATCTTATTTATTATTTACTAATGATGTTTTGTTGTTCACAAATGACATTTTAAGGGAAGCTAGAAAGTTGAAGGAAATCTTGGACACTTACAATATTGCTACCGAACATGGAGATAAATTTTCAAAAATACTCTATTTGCTTTAATGGTCTAGAGCAAGATATTGAACATGGTCTAATCAGAATTTTTCCTTTTAATATCTTAGTTTTCTAGGAAAGCTTTATGTATCTAGATTTTGTATTGAATCCAAATACTTATAGGAAGAGAGATTGGTGATGCCATTTAGAAAATATTGAATTTAGGATTAACCATTGGTGTAATATATGGTTGTCTATTGATGGGAGATTAACAGTTATAAATTTTATTCTTGTGCCAATTCCTGTGTTTTGGCACTCCTTGGCCTTCATTCCTAAAGTATTTATAGAGAAAATAAGAAAAAATTACTTCATATTTATTTGGATTGGATGGAAGGAACATGAAGCCATTCATTTAGTTAAGTGGTAAAGTATTGCTCGGAAAAAGGAGGAAGGTGGTTGAGGTCTTAAAAATATCTATCTTTTTGGGTTTTCTTTGGAAGAAAAAATTTTATGGAGGATTTTGACCAAAAAAGGATTATGGAAGAATATAATTGAACATAAGTATATTTTTCTAGGGACCTTTATGGATTGGATCAAAAGTCCATAAAAAAGCATTAAAAATGAAGTGCATGCAATGGAGCTACTAGTACAGGCCTTTCATGTGATTGGAATTTTTTTGGTTTGGAAAGTGGGAAATGGTGAACAAGTAAGAATAGGAGATGATTCTATTTTAGATTGTAGAGAAAATATTTCATTGCTAGAAGCTATGATAAGTTCTTTACAAGACAAAGGTTTTTTATTTCTTCATTACGTGGGGGAATCATATTCTTCTAGTCTTTGGACCCAAGGTTGAAAGTAGGCTTAGGTCTTGGGTCTTTTGATGAGTAGGTTGTTATGTGGAAGGATTACACTGATAGTCTTAATAAAAGCTATATCAAATTGAAATTTGAACCAGATACTATTTATTGGACATACAACAAATTTGGGGGTTAATATACGACTAGAATTGGTTATAAAACAAGTTTGGAACCTCATCCTCAAAGGTATACTTGGTGGTGGAATCAAATTTAGAAATTATATAACCAAAAAAAAATCATTTTCATGTGGTTAGCTTTGAGAAATAAGGCTTTGACTTGGGAAGTTTTACAGAGGAGAAGCAAACAAAGTCTAAGTATTTCTATGTTGTGTTAGCAACAAGAGGAAAACATCATATATTTGTTAATAAAATGCTTTTTTTCTCAACAAGTTTAGTTAGAAGCTCAACAGATAACTAGAATACAAAATATTTGGGAAGGAGAAACAATGGAGGTATTTTTAAGACAATTGTTTTTTAAAAAATAGTTGAAACTATATCTTTATTTACCATGTGTTTTATGTTGGGGTATATGGTTTGCATGAAATGTAGCTATTTTTGAAAGAAATTTAATACCCCTATTTCAGGTCATTTTTTAGGTAAGGACTTTGGTCTCAATCAACAAAGGACTTGAGAAACCTCAACAAGCAGGTAATTTTAATTTAAAAGTCTTAGCAATGGGTTTTTTTGATGGGGCTAGTCATAGATAGTCATATTTTAGTAGTACAAGAGGTATTCTATAATTCTTAGATACCCATTATATCTAATTTAAAGTAGATCTTGGGACATGTTCCAACAATTTTACTGAGTTCTAGGCATTGATATTGCTAATGAAGTGTGCTATGGAGAGGAATGTGAAAAATTTACAATTTTTTGGAGATTCTACTCTAGTCATCAACTAGATGAATAGATCCACTCAATTAAAAAATAATTTGCTTAGACTAGTGGGATATGAATTATTGGAGGTGATTTTTATTTTTGAAAATATCTCTTTTCTCATGTTTATAGGGAGTTAAATCAAGAAGCAGATAAGTTATCAAAATAAGGTCAATAGGTTCTAGAAGGTTTCATGCAAATGGAAGAAAACAAGGATGGATTTTCTTATTTCACCTACAAATCATACCCCTAGTTCCTATGCTAGCTCTAGGTTATATCGTGGTCTTGTTCATTTGATTAGAGCTTTATGGTAGTTTTTAACTATTTCCTTTCTTTTTGTTGGTTTCTTTTTCACTAATATCTATCTAAGATTTGGATATGGAGCTTATTTGGATGATTAAGTATTGATATATAGGGATATTTATCCTTATTATCCCCATGGTATTTTGAAGATGGTTTTTTCCTCTCCGATCTACCAGACAATAATTATATCTTGACTCTGAGTAATCTATTTGAATCTAGGTTTTTGTTTGTGCTAAGGCACCTAAGAAGTGTAATTTTCTCTCATTATTGAAATAAAATTATATTTTTTATATTAAAAAACATATAAATCACACATCCTAATCTAATATTTCACACCCTAGTCTAATGTTTAGAAATATACAAGTGTAGCATGGGGGTACTTTAACATCTACAAAATAATGTAATATGTTAGAGTATATTACATTATTTGGGTGATGTAAATGTACCACCTTTGGTACATAACTAGGGTAGAAGTTTACTTTAGAGTAAAATTAATTAGTTATCTCAAGTAATGTAATAAATGCACAAGTGTTAATGTGTAAGTTGTAAATGTGCATGTAGTCCACATCTAAATGAGTCTTAGGTAGAGTAAGTTCCAAGGAATCTATCTTCCTATATAAAGGGCTCTTAGTGAGTGATTAGTAAGTAGTAGTAAATATAGAGAGTGTATGGTATAGTTCAGTAGTATGGTACAATGTAGTTCTTTCATATCTCTGTTCATGGAGTGTTCATGTCCTCCATTATATAGTATTTTACTATTTTTCATTCTCATTAATGGCATATTTTTAATTTATTTTAAGATGTTCATTTGATTATTTTCCTACATAATATTGTGCAATTAGTTTATGGTTATCTTGCATCTTGTGGTTGTGTTCCCTATACTACAGTATCATCAAAAGATAGCAATGATATCAGAGCACATGGTAGATAAAATAGGAAATAGGGAGAGCCACAAGTGAGACTAAAATAAATCCAAAAATATCATTTACAAAATTTTTGAGATTACATTTGGCTAGAGTATTTCCATAGGGTTGTAGAAAAAATCGTGAATACTAGGGCTCAATATAAATTCCACTAGATTGACAAATCAACTAGTGAAGTTCATTATCTCCAAAATTATAAATTATTCCATTCTAGTTTCTAACATCTTGTTGGAGGAAAAGGAAATTTAGAGAAATTTGGGAAGCTTCCTCCATAGATCTAGGAAGAATATATTCATTAGAATCATTCCAACACTTGCAACAACAAGTAGAAGACTGGAGATTTTAGAGACCTAAAAAAAGGTTCCATTACAAGAGTTGCAAACATATAGATTACAAAAGAGAAGAAAATACCATAGTAGACTTATTGTAGAACCAACAAATAAGAGACTCTAGAGATGATTTAAAGAGGAGATAGGATATTTGTGATCTGCATTGAATATCAAAATCTACAGAGTGTAGAATTATAAAAGGACATAGGATCCTTGTTACAAACTGAAGGGAGAGAAGAAGACTTCACCATAAAAAACTTGAATAGGCCCTTAGAAGGTCCACTTACAAAACTTCTAATTCTATAATATTAGAGGTTGGTGATATCCATTAAAGTCTATAGTTTGCAGAAGATAAGGACCAACAATATCCTATTATAGAATCCAAAAGTAGCAAATTTTAGAGATTCGATAAGAATATCTCATTAAAAATACTTCATTAGTAGAAAATTTAAGCAAGCGTATCATTTGGAAAACCATAAGAGCTGCGATATTGAAGACCTTGGTGAGGTTTCAAGGAGAAATAAAGAGGAGGCTTGTTGAGCCTCATTAAAGGTGATCTAGAGAAGGCCATTAAAGGATTTTTTAGAAGAGCTCATTAGATAAATTTAGTACCAAGGATAAGTTCCTTATAGTAAAGAACTTGGGATAATTATCACCATATGACAACAAGTCCAAGAAAAAATATTTGGCAACGAATTAGCCAAAATTCATAATACATCAAGGCTTCCAGATTCTTGAGAAGAAATGCCTAGATTGAAATCAAAGTTTGAAAAGAATTTTGAAGAATAAAAGGAGCCAAAATTTACTGCCAAACCTAAAATATTTGAAGATTACCTTTGAAGGCTAGAAGGCTCATTCGAAGATAGGGTTTCTTGAATCTTCAATAGAATATTGAAGGGTTCTTCAAAAAAACTCATCTATAATTTGGGGGAATTTCCTACCAAATTTTTGAGTTTCAAGTACATCATTTTAGTGTAGATATTGATTGTGAAAAATGTGGTAATCAAGATAATATTACTAGTTGTAGAAATCTAGAGTTCTAGGATACATCCTGAAGGTTAAACAAATTACCTACTAAAGTTAAAGAGCAAAAATTCAAAGTGTTAGAGCTGCAAAAAGGTGAGGTAGAGAACTATTTAAAAATAGCAAATAATAGTTGCAAGTCCATCGAGTTAAAGGTAACAATAAGGTGGATCTAATCATCTAGCAATCCTTCATATTTAAAGATCTTAAACGTAAGCAACTTAGGTGCAAAGGGTTCATTTTAAGAACACTTATATTTAGTTCCTTATTTAGTTTGATTGAACACCTATTTAAGATTTTTCTAGTTGTAAAGATAAGGTTACATTATAGAATTCAAGAGAAGTGCAAAATGAAGTTTATATTAAGGTTTATACCTACACATTAATAGGAGTTAGATATATTTTATAATCTTCCTATTATATAGTTACAACAAAGAAGACTACATTAAGTTGCAAATATTATAAATGCATTTGAAATATTTTAAGAGTTACTATTAGTGCATCTTACAAGTTACATTGAAGGAGAAATAAGATGAGAACATTGTTGCACTATTTTAGTTACTTGTAACTATACTAAACTTATTACTTTTAAAGGATTATTATGTGCATTGATTATTAAGTTAGAATGAATAACTGTAGGCGGATTTTTTGCATCCCTTCACCCACTTTTTTTCACAATATGATGATCCATAAGAATGGCTAAGTTTTAGAGCTAGTCCTATAGTCAATGGTACTAGGGGTGGCGATGGATCTTTTGACATGGTGGAAGAACTGGTCACCACTAGATATCATGCATATACTAAATATCCACCCCAATAAATATAGTTAAGAAGGGTGGAGCATTATACAACCAAATAACTCATACTAAGGAACCCTATAGTTTTAAGTGGTAATTTTGGCTAAGTAAAAGGGTGGGCAGATATTTGGGTGAGTAAAGGTCTTGGGTAGATCCTAAATATTTGCCTTGGTGCATGGGAAAATAAATAGGAAGGTAGTGGGTTGGGGTAGGTCCCAAATTACCACCCTAGACACAAATTGCTCAAGTATATAGTTTGGTGGATAAATGGACACCAAGACGATGTATGAGGACTCCCAAAAGCCCATCCTAGCATAGGTAAAGTTTTGGGATAGTAGTAGCTGATATGTATAACTAAATTTCATACTTAATTATAGCCAATATGATAGAAAAAAATTTAGTTCGATAGTAGGCAATGGAATTGACCCAATCCTCCACCCTATCAAGAGCCCTAGGCAGAATTCTCGATTATCAACAAAATTTGGGTGGATCCCAAATACCTACCTAATGATAAAATCATTGTCCACTAGAAGGAACCTAAGGGTTTCAGGGAGTAAGATTTAATGCACCAAACTACCAAGGTATGAGTAATTGTATGGTTCATAGAAACTAGAGCTCTCTTTATGGGTAGGAAAATTGTGAAATGCGGATCCTCGAGGTAATGTCTCATAAAATTGAATGATTGCCTGCTTGAAGGGGTAAGTAGGTGAAATTTATGGTTTGCTAGGAATGTTAGAGTGATTAAGAGTCCAAATTTGTGTAGAATCACCTACTTACTCTATACAACCACCGTCAATCGAATAAGATGGTATACCAACCGACCACCCAACTGCCACAACAATTTTCCTACCTAGTGCCATTAATGTGTGTAGTTTTATAAATACTAGAGTGTAAGGCATTCTAGGGGGTGGTTCTTTAGCCATTGTAAAGCTTATGCTATTATGAAATATAGGTGTTTTACTATTTGATATCTAAATTTACCCTTATATATTTGCATTGAATATTGAATGCTTATTTTTGCTAAAGTTGTTTGAGTGATTACGCTCTAATTTTTCTATCTATATTTCATGCATTTTACTAAGTGGTTTTAGAATTTGCATTTCATATTGGATTGGGGTTTAATTTTTCTTAGGCTAGCTAGGTGGTTGTGCTCTAATTCTGCATCCTAGATTTCATGCACCCCACCCACTAGTTTTCTAATTTACCTTTAATCAAGTGGTGTTAAATGACAAGTAAGGGTAAGGTTGGTTGATCTGTTAGTTAGTACACTTGTATTTTTTCTCATAGTATTAGCTTATTGTGCATGTATCTTGATGTGGTTATACCTATCCTTGTGAGTTTTGGCTATGACTTCCTTTTCCTTTCCTTTTTGCTCCCATTTTCATTTTAACTTTAGGATCAATTAGCTAGGACTTTTTAAAAGGAATTAGTCTTCTTTGGAGATCAATCACCTGGTATCTCATAGGTATGATGGCCATTCAATTTTGGTCAAGTTTTGTAGGGTGTACAAACCTTTTCACCTCCTCCTTCTGGTTAGGTGTGTATTTTTGACCAATAGTTTTTGGCACACTCAATAGGACAAAAAAGATATCAATATTTCAAGGATATCAAAGTTTGGTGATATTCTAGTCTACCCATATCTTGTTAAATAAGCTGGAAACTCTTATGAGTAAAAAATCTAAATATCACAACCAAACTTCAAGATTCATATGCATTACGCAGACTGCATCCCCCATCTATCTCTAAAGGTAGAGCATATGCAAATCATTTGAAGCACAAAAGCATACATACATGGGTTGATCTAGTAGAAACTCTCATCAATATATTTGATGTTTTTTAGATCCCTTTCTATTGCTCACTCACCTCACATCCATCAAGCAGACCTATTATGAAACTATGGTTGACTTTAATGTCCATGTCACAATAACATGGAGAAGTATACCCCATCAAGCTTGTCCATTATATGCTTAGGTGTACATATATTATGTTTGTGCCTTGGAACCAGATATAAGCCTCCTTATTGAGCAATCAAGAGAAAATACGTTCTTGAAATTCAGGATATATATAGTTTACCTCCCTTTCAAAAAACCTCCTTGCTCTTTTAAAAGTGTTTCATATTGATACTGTTGTTCTTTTGTATGGATTTGGATTTAAGCATCATGGATCTAACAAAGTAGTCAGGGATATTGATCTCTTTCAAATATCGAAGATGGTTCAAAAAAGTGAGATGAAAACTCCTGAGCAACTTGTCAATAGCATCCACTATGAAAAATTGCATGATAGGAATGAGGACTTTGCACCACAGTTTTGGAAGACCTTTCCTCACAATATTCCCATTTTTGTAACCCAATTTTCTTTCTTTATCACGGACATACTTAAGCTCCTCGTTCATGGAGTGCTTATCCCTTCTAATAAGGTCTCCATAATTAGGATTCGGTGATCTTAACAAGTATATGAACCAAAAATTTGAAACTCAATCCTTTAATGACAATCTGGCCATTATTACAGGACTCGATAAAATCATTAGAGATTTCTTCATCATGCCCATTGAATTTTCTTAGAAAATTGATGAAACCATGCATTTTGATATTGGTGTCCACATTGGAATCAAGGTATAGAGTACTAGGTTCAACAATGGCCATAATATACTAGAAGATTCTCATAGGGAGAGGAGTCTAAAAAAATTGTAGCACAACAAACTAGGTGTAAGAGCTTTGGCTAAATCCAATACTTGAACTACCCATATCAAGAATCTAAAGCATCGGTGGTGTCACATGATCACTCATGGAAATCAATTGCTCCTTGGTATTGGTATTCCAAATATAAAAGCTAATCAGAGTTATCTTTTTGGAAAAAATAAGAGGCACATAAGCACAACTAAGATATCTCTTTATTAAAAAAAAAGGCAAAAAATTGACTGGACCAGGGGTACCAAATTCTTCACCAATTTCCTCTCATGATTGACTTAATGGTGATGATATGATAAAAATGAATCAAAATTTGGGAAAAGGATGACTCACCACACCCCAATAGGATCAACTCTGAGGATAAAAGACACCACAACCAATGGAAAAAAACTACCGAAGCTTTAGAATTCTGCATAGGGATGAATCCTAGACTACATGAGACTGATTTGTTTTCTTGTTGATGTCATTGATAATACTTGGTGGAAAATTATTTCTCCATATTTGAACAGAGATAATATCAACTCCAATGTTGGTGAGCGCATCCACAATATTGTTGGCCTCCCTGTAAGCATGCTAGATGAGAGTTGATGGGCATTTCCAAACTAATCTGATACATTTATTGATTATATTGAACATATTCCAAGGGGGTCTGTGCTTCCCTTTGAGCCAATTAATCACTAGAAGAGAGTCACCTTCAATAAAAATGTATTCAAAATTTATATTTTCTAACAATAAAATACCGAGGTAGAGAAATTTGAATTCTTTCATGTTGTTTGTTTGAGTCCCAAACCCATCTATGTAGTTCAATAAAATTTTACATTTATTTTTTTTGATATTGCCACCTCTGATTGCTCTTCCAAGATTGTTTTTTGTAGGTCTATCAAAATTAAATTTAATCCAACTAGAAAGAGGAGGAACCCATTTGATGCTTGACATATCAATGGCTTGGTGTTGAGAGTTGGATGGTTGGCTAGAAATATTAAAGAGGTTGAACAAACGATACTCGAGGGCTGACTTAGGGGTCTCCAGTCCGAATCGATGAATTTTTCGGTATTTTTTGAAACAAAAGAAATGACATGGAGGAGAACTGAATTAAAATATTTTCTAATCCTAAATAAAATATGATTATTACATTCCACCATATCTGCCAAATAGAATGAAGGAAGCATCAGGACTAGTAGAACTTGACCTAGGGGTTAAAAAAATGCTGAGGCCATTTTTTGATCAATATATTATCCTTACTTATTCTTCTATTGATATTTTGACCACAATTCATTGAATAGAGTTACATTCCCATAAATAACTAAAATTTAAGATGTTTATCTCAATCCTCCAAATTAATCACGTAAAAAGTATACACATCATAATCCAACAATACCCAAACTCTCCAACATCTAAGGTTTGATAGTCACAGCTAAACTAAACTCTCTAACATCTCCCTAATATTTTCTAACCACTAGGTAATGCTCATAGTAAGATCCAACATAATAATTTTTTTATGCATCAATTATTATTAAATTTTGAACATTATATATTTATTAATACATATTTTTATTATAATTTAATTATGTTACTAATAACATACCAACATTTAAAAACTACATAACTGAATAAAGTTCAATCAAGAAGACCACCTTCACTCACCTTCACTCCGCAAACAAGAAGATAAAAATTTGATAATAAGCATGTGATATTATATTATCATGCATACCAAACATCCAAGACAAAAACACTATAGCTACAACAAGATGACTTGTGTAACTTCCATGAGTAATGGATGAATATATTAAGAATATTTTCAAATATCAAATGAATAAAAAGAAAAATACCTTCATGGATTGGTTATAATATTGAAATAAATTGTAATTTAGCTCTGAAAAAAAACTTATTAACCTATTTTTCTGTTTTATTTTCCTTTCCCAAGACCCTCATGGATTAATTATAGCATTGGAGTTAATGCAGATAGATTTTGTCAAAGGACCTGAACCTAGATAAATAATACAAAGTAAAAATAACCCTTTCCCATGAACAATTCTAAGATTAGCAATATCTTGAAATTGAAATTAACAACTTGTTTAATGATTATATTTATGGATCAAGAGAAATTTGAATGTATTATATATACCACTCGAGAAATAATTCTCAGGACTACAATTGAGGAGCTCCCAAATGACTTTGAAAATGTCTAAAAGATAATGAAATCCCCATAAAAATCATTGCCTTGAGAAAGTCTCTATTGTACCCAATGCTTACATTCCAACATGTGATTTTCACAAACATCATTATAAATATGTACTTTAAATACATAGAAATTGTGAATGTTGTAAATAGTTAAAGATATTTTTGATGGACACAAATGCAAATGGGTTGAGAAGGAATGATTAACATATTGAGATCTATTCAAAAAAATTATTTCATAGCATTTATCAAGTAGGAGGTAGAATATTGCACTCCCTCTAATAGGTTAAACAATTTCTATTATGAAAGAAATATTCACCTAAACATTGCCAACCCACACCTTGAACTTAACAACTTGTTTAATTATCATATTTATGGCTTCCTCCTATTAATGAATTATTTCATCAAAGGAATTAAACCCAAATAAATGTTAGAAATTAAATCATATTTAAGTTTGTAGATCTATGATAGATCTTATCTTCTAAATCAATCACAATATTTTGAAGTACCCAAATTTATTTCCAGTAGTTGCAATTCTTCAGTGATTGGATAGGTACCATACTTTTAAATTTAATATGTGTCAAAATACTGGTGAGATTTTCCCTCCATGCCCAACTATAAATATAAGCTACTACTATCATTTTGACAAGGAAAATATAGATAGAGAAGAAGGGTGAGAGAATTATAGAAGGGCGAATGTAATAGCAAGGATTCAAAGTTGTAGCCTTTGGAATATTCCTATGTGGATGTAACCTGCAATCTTACCAAATTTCAGATTGGTAAAGTTTTTTGCGTGTTATTTTAAAACTTCAACAACAATATATTTTTTATTTTAAGCAATATAGAAATGCATTTACGTATTTATGCTTTCATGTGTTTATTTGAATGTTGAGCCATTTAACTTTGCAAAGTTAGGGTTTTCTTTAATTGTTTAGAGACTCCTTGTAATATCATTTTTGTGCATGTTAGTGTAATAGTAATAATCTCACTTTCACTGAAGTTAGTGTAAATCCTAGAATCATAGGTTTGGAAAACCTAGAAACCCTATTTTTGCAAAAAATCTAAGTTTCGTTGAAAATTGCTCTTTCATGGATAATAACAAATTCACTAGAAATTTACTTTTTTAGGAAAAACTTAAGTCATCCCTCTATCCTTTGTAAACCAAGTGAAACATGGTTTTACTCTTCTTACCTTTGTAAACCTAGTACAACTCATTTGTACTCCTCTTCCCTTTGTAAGTTGAGCACAACTCATTTGTGCTCCTTTCCTTTGTAAAGTGAGCACATATGAATTTTTCTCCATTCCCTTTGTAATCCGAGTGTAACCAAATTCCACTCCTCATAGTGTAAAGTGAGTTTGGCATGATTTCACGTAAATAAATTTTTTGTTAATTTAACCTAAATTTTGGATTTAATGCTCTTTGTTCATTGAAAAGTGTGCAAGTAAATTTGTCATGATTTTGATTAAAATCATGAATTTTTATTTTGTGCTTACTTTCAAATTGGTATTAGAGCCAATGCCATTAGTGGAAGGTTGAAGAAGAAATTTCTTCCAGCAATAATTCATTATAGTTACAGATCCCATGATTCAATGGCAATAATTATGATTATTGGAGCATCCAAATGTAGATATTGTTTGGGTCTCAAGATCTATGAGACTTGGTGGAGAATGGTTACCCAAAACTCATATATATAGCAACATTGAGTGTTCTCTCACAAGTGGAGTTGGATCGATTGAAGGAGAATCGAGAGAAGGACCAGAAGACTTTATTTTACATAATGCAACTAGTCAAGGAGACCATTTTATTGAGAATTATAGTAGAAACCAAAACAAAGGAGGTATGGGAGAGAGCACTCAACTCTTTATAAGGGACCAATAAAGTTAATTTGGTGAGGTTGTAGATGTTGAGAAGGAAGTTAAAATTTTTGTAGATGAGTGAATTAGAGTCCATGAGTGACCTATTTAATTGCACGATAGGTATCATCAACCAGATAAGGTTGAACGACAAGAATATTAAAAACCAAATAATAGTGGAGAATATATTGAGAATCCCACCAACAAGATTTGACTTAATGATGATAATAGCAATTGAAGAATCCGAGTTAAAAACCCCTTTTTGTAGAAGAGGTCGGGGGGGTTTTAAAAAAAAAGGAGAAGGAGAAACAAACCTTATCTAGTGGGAAAATTAAGATGGATTACCCTCATTTTGAGATAATAACAGAAGAGAAGAATCCCACCAAGTCACCTCAAGCTCTCAAGGAGAAAGAAGATAGAATAATGGAGGTACACATGGAAGAGGTCATAAGAGAGGAGAACGATCAAACTCCAATGAAGGCGAAACCAACTACAATTTCCATGAATCCAAAGGAAGAGGTAGTGGTAGGAATCAACAAGGAGGAACAAATCGAAGGTATGATAAATCAAAGATCCAATGTTATTATATAATAAATTCAACCATTATAGTTATGAGTGTAGAAAGAAGTTGGCCAAGGAAAATAAACAGGAAGCCCACTATACAAATGAAAAAAAAAAAAGAGAGATGTATGTGGGTCTATGATGCTAACTTGCAACACTAATGAGGAAAGCCAAAATAATACTTGGTATCTTGAAAGTGGGTACAATAACCACATGTTTGAGAATAAAGAAGTATTTTCACAATTAGATGAAAGTATTAAATCTGAGGTGAATATGGAAAATAATAGCAAGGTACC